>VDFB02271358.1:541477718-541560334 GCA_007258455.2 Sequoia sempervirens | reverse complement strand
ATCTTATAAATCAAATTGGTTTCTTGATTGATTGCAATGAAAAGCTGCCTTTGCCTTCTCCCTTTATCTCTTCATTTGCCTTCTAGCTTTCTCTTTTTTTTAATAAATATATACTTGCTGACAAGCTAGAGGCCACTTTGTCCTATTAGAAACTTCTCGTGAAAGTCTACAAGAACATTTTTCCGTTTCCATTTACCCTGGTCATTATGTTGTTCAAATTTTGCATCCCTCGTGTTTGACTCCATGACTAAGCTTGAGAGTAAACTGAATCTTTGCGATCCATTTTCTGCCCAGAGCACTATATGGGCAACCGGTAAAGTGTAATGTTCCCTTGGTATTATATGGGTCACATTGGCATACCTCTATGCTGGGATCTAAAAATTATCATAATCTTTTACTAATAGTATTTGAAAAAATAGTATTGCTAGGGCTCAATAAAGGACCTAAGTGGACTGTGCAGATTGTCCGGATTCCAAACAAGGTCAAATATTACAAAGCCGTTTTGTTTCCTCAAATGAGTATTTTGCGTTGACCTGAGCAAAAACGAGAAGATTTGAACGGGTTATAAACCCCTCTCTCTCTCTCTCTCTCTCTCTCTTTTATGTTATAAAATTTCCCAGCCTTTTGGCCAAGTCTTATCAAGTTGTTTACCTTGAACTCATTTGAGTTCACTCAAAATGTCAAACATGCAAGTTTTTCAAAGACTCAGTGAGTTCTGCTATGATGCTTCGGAGTTCGGACAGCATGTAGGAGGTTTATTGGTAAATAAAATTAAGTGTGATAAACTTAAACATATCTCAATAACGTATTTTATGAAGATTCACCACCCATTGGAGCCAGCTGTAGATGGTATTGGTGGATCTTTTGTTGTATATACACGAGTTATTTTTTATTTCTTATCATCAATAATTTTCTGTATAGGATATATCTTCTCTTTGTCATACATTGTTATTGTATTGTCAGATGCCTTTGCTTTTAGTTATTTTGAATTATTTCAAACTTGATCCTTAAGTTGGAGAACATACTTTCTTTTGAATGTTTCTTTATAAAATTTGTTCCACATTTCCACATTCTTGAGGTTTCAGTTATTACTTTTCTCACCTTCTCATCAATTGGTCTATAAATCACCAGAGCTGGTAGCCGACACTGGCCGCTATGGAAGTAACAAGATGAAGGTTGTCTCCAGAATTTCAATCAATCCAGTTCACCCTCATGTGCTCTGTCATCAGAATTCCAAAGATTTATTAAGGCCAGTTAAAACAACAACTGTGCATAGGTCTGAATGCTGGGTTGGAAGGTTGTTGCAAACTACAGTGAGAACTCTTCTAAAATCCCAGGTATGCTATCTTCCATCATAGTGAAGTTATTAAATGTGGTTTATTTTTGTCATTTTCTTCTTGCATCGACTCAGCTACCAAAAGAGAACATAAGTACCAATTTAGGTACATCCCTGGCACAGTTTCTGGTCATGTTTGTTGTAAATAGAAAATGCTTGCAATGGATTTAATTTAGTTTCTTGTATAATTTTACCCAAAAGCAAAATTGCTTCAGTTTGATTGGAACACAGGCTACTTACATGTATCTTCATTAGTATCACATGAACTGCAGAATAAAGTTGACACATCGTATACGTCCTATCTTTCTTCCAATTTTAATATTTATGGGTGGCATTTGTTCTTGTATTGTTGTCGGTTCTCCTTTATTAAGATGGCTACATAGAAAAGCTAGATTAAAATAAGAAAAATCCAAGAAATAATACACTACAAAGTATGGGAATAACTTCTCTTTTGAATACCTTCTTGTAGAAGAAGGTTTGACTAGATGTTTTAATATATCAGAACAGTAGAATGTAGAAATGAGAAAATGGCAAATGGGGATTGGTCTGCAAGAATGGCTTACATCCATAGTCAAACCATTATCCCTATTCAAATTGTTTGTATATTTAACAAGTTCATCTGCTTCCCTTAGTCACCTATTCATGAATTGATCACATATAACCTACGGCAGCGATTTGATAGCAATTTCTCCTTTTTCCTTGGACAATGCAAAAACAAAAGGAAGATTGAATTGTATAAATAATAAAATTTGTATGGTATGATGAATAACAAGTACTGTAGGATGAAGAGCAAGGGCTGTCTGAATGAACAGTGATAATCACAAAAAACCTGGATTATATCAGTCTGCAATTGCTTTTTTTTTTGTCAATGTCAGGAAAATTTTCCTCTAAGTTGAAACCCTAGCAATGGCCAATATTCAAAATTCTGTTTTGCTCGAAGCCCAAAAATTGATAGGCTAAAACTTTAATGTTCAGAGTCACAAAATGCTTAGCATTATCGAGTATGGGAATTATGATAGAATAGCCTGAAAATAGAAACCAGAACGGCTTTGAAATTTGCAGATTTTGATTACTGTCATAAAAAAGCCTCATTAAAATTGTTCATTTCGGATGTGACTTGACCTAGAAGTTTGGTATGCCACTTCCACTAGTGATCTTCAGGAGAGTTTGAAATACAAATAGCCAACTTTTGAAAAAGGCTGTCAGTTATTTAAAAAACTTTGTTGTTTGGTTGTCGTTAGAGCTTCTACTTAGGATGAAATAGATAAAGGTGTAGTTTCTTTGGTCATCAATAGCGTGCCGCATTCATTCAAATTTTTTGTGGAGCCTTTGTATTTGTTGGTAGAGTCAAAGACTCAAAACTCTCACCTTTGAAAAATTCAGCTCATATATGTTGCAAAAAGATCAGAGACAAATGCAAATGGCTGAGTCTAGTTTTGGACAATCCAAGAATGCACTTGTTGTGCAATATAAAGGCACAATGAATAAAAAATTGACTTTTGATTCACAATCCAAACGCAATGTCAAGTGCTATTATTGTCATAAGTTTGGGCATATCAGAATATAACACTGGAGATGACAATATGATCTCCCCATAAGAAGTTGTGGGCTCAGGCCAATGTGACAGTTGAGGTGGCACAAGACTCTAGGGAGGAAGAGTATGCGTTTATCGCATCTTCCTGAGATAATGATGATGTAACTAGTTGCTACTTTTTTAAATTTTAGTGCACCTTGACATTTCACATGTTGCAGAGACTAGTATTGCAAGTTTATTTTGGATTCTAGTTCAATAGGTTTTGTTTCTTTGGGTGATGGTAAAAACATGCAGTAGAAGGGATAGGGGATGTTGGAGTTGTTCTTAGTGATGTAATAAATTTCATAGTCAGAAATGTTTGTTCCAAACATGAACAAAAATATATTGTTCAATAGGTTTTCTTTCTTTGAGTGATGGTAAAAACATGCAGTAGAAGGGATAGGGGATGTTGGAGTTGTTCCTAGTGATGTAATAAATTTTATAGCCAGAAATGTTTGTTCCAAACATGAACAAAAATATTTTGTCTATCAGTCAACTTACATAAAATCCTGACATTGTTGTGAATTTTTGAGTAAAGAAATGTATTGTAACTGACGTCAAGTAGGACATAATGGTGGCCCTAGGCATTGGTCAAAGTGGTTTGTACAGACTAGTTGATCCTGTCACAATTAATTTGCCATTTTGCATTCCTTAGATGTAAGGACAACAATATCATTTTGTGGCATTAGAGATATGGACATCTCAATCTTCAGTATATAGCCAAATTGAGTAGAATCGGTATGGCTCATGGATTGCCATCTATCTAGAAGAAGTAGGATATATGTGCACATGTCATGCCCCCAAAATTGCAAGCGTTGAAATGCAAGTAAATAAATAAAATAAATAACAATATAAATATTAATAATTTAAATATTATCATTATAATTGTAATCACTATAATATAATATTATAAATATTAAAAATTATGTAAAACTCATGAAAATAAAATATACTATATTAATATAAAATATGTAACTATAAAATAATATACATATAAATAATATATATAATAATAATATACATATAAAATAACAAATAAATGGAATTATAGTAAACTGCAGTGATTGATGGAAATAATAGTTAGCTATGTTAAGACAAAGGCAGAAGTAAACAACAGATTAATCGATCAAAGAATACCTAACTAACAAGCAAGTCATAAGGCAGCGATTTATGGAGGGATCGATGGACATTAGAAAGTAGTAATGATTATCAAGTGCAGCGATCTATATGACACAGGGCAGCGATTGGAATTAGTCTGTATAAACAGGAATATTATGGAAAAATTAGTATTAACAAAAGGTCATATACTTTCATAAGGATATCTCTCTTCTAAAGAGATGCATCCTTTCACATTAAATAAAGATATAAAAAGAAATGAAATGGGGATGATGGAAATGGTAAAAAAATTGGGAAATACAAGGAATATTTCTGAATACAGCAGCAGAAATATAATATGGAGATCTGAAGGTAAATATGCAAATCTAAGAAAAGATTTAGGCATTAAAATGGAGATCGATGGGAATATGAGAGTTATACATCATGGTAAACAGCAGACAGGAGAACAGATTTAAAAGATAAAATATGCAGATCTAAAAGAGGAATATGCAGCAGGGAAGGAATAAAAGGAAATAGGAAAATGAATGGAGTATCTGGATAATGCAGCAGTTTGGGAAGATCCATTGGATTCAAATATTATTATCAGAAATATGTTTGGGAGGTAAGCTTATATATATATATATATATATATGCGCAATATCTTCTGAATATGAAAGACAGATCGATCAGCTTCAGGAAAGTATTTCATCCAGGCATGGATTAAGGAGACAAACACATAAAGACCAGAAAATAAAAGGAGTCAGCGCAGTTCATCACAACAGACCGCTATTACTATATATATTCTATATTCGGGTGTATTCTTTCTGCAATCATTATTTACATATGTATGCATATTGCCTAGACGATGATAAGAAAATTTAATAACTGATTTCTTGTGATAAGAGTAGGTGATGTGCTTGACTGTCTGAAACCCATCTGGTAGGATGGGCTTGGGGTGGAGTGGTAGTTAGACAAAGAGCCGATAGAGCCCACTTATGACCCCTGCCCAACTCCCCAAGATGGAAAGTGTCTTCTGGGAGTCGTGGCCTTGATGGGGAAAGCAGATACAAGCCTCCAAGGGGGCGGGCTGTGGTATACACCCTCTTAGGCTTGGTATATGACTTCAGGCGGACCCATCATGTCCCTTCTCCCACAGTTCTAATATGTTTGCTTTTTGATAATCTAAGGATGTGATGCAATTGTCCAACCCTAACAAACATATATACATATTTGCATATATTGTTCATGTGGTGAATGCAGGATTCCAATCCAAGATTACATCATTAAAGAGATATTTATTTAATAAGGTGAAACCCTAACCCTAATTGTGATTAATAGGCGAATTCTAGGGCAAATCAGGATAGGGGACATTACAACGCAGAGGTCGGCCAATGATGAAAATAATTTAAGTGTAAGCATTTCTTTAAATCATAATTATATGCAACTGCGATCAACTATTATATATTCTATCTTGTCTTCATAATTGGCAAACCATGGAAAGAAAACCATGAAAATGAGTCATGACTATTTCTTTTGTATCGTATGAAATTTAGCACACAATTGACAAGTTAGTAGAATAGCCCTTGTCATAACTCTTGCATTGAGAGGTTAGCAATAGCAATAAGTTATGGCATAATAAGGGATAAGGATTGGTGTATGTCCCTAGAAATGGCATGAATTCCTTGTTACTGAAACAAAGTTTGAGATGTTGAGAAACCTATCACCATCAGTTTGGAGTATGGAGGAGACATTTGACCTTTGTAAATGCCCTTAGAAAGTTAATGGAAATCTTTGCACTTAAAGCAAAAATATATTGCATATAAGGATACAAAATAAGAGTCTACGGGATTGAGAAAGAGAAATAATGGTCTTGGCACGTGTGCTTATTCATTGAATCATAAAACCCTATTGCAAGTGCATTTGTGTCAGATCATGTATTCAGGTTGCTAACTTGACATGTAAGATATGGATGTGTGATTGTTAGTGTTGGATAATTGGACCTGAAGCAATCGATAACAATTTTGTTAGATTCTTGCTGGACCAATTTTGCTTTATAAACAATGATTTATTTTTCATTGCAAGGAAGCAATGGAGGGAACAATTTTCATGCTGCAGAAGCCACACATTGCACATAGTCATATTTACATTGGAACTCAGTCAACACTTATAAGTTAAATTTAATAACACTGTAGTGGTTCGGGGATGATTATAAGTGATATACTTGGCTTCAAGGAGAGCATGCTATCTCTTTGGCAAAGAAGTGTTGGCTGTCATTTATTGAAAATGTAAACAAAATGAGACAAATATGGTCAAACATTGGCTATAATAACTTACAACAATTGAAAGTGCAATCACAATTCTCCCCAAATGAAATGCAGTGACTAAAATTCAAGCTTTCATCTTTGAAAATAGTAATAATAAGAAAAATATGGCAATCTTTCTTCATTCTAGGAGCATTATTGACTTAGAACTGAAGAAGTCTAGGGAACAACACATAAAAAATGCAGAATTAAGCTTGTTCCGTTAGAAGCAAGGTTACCCCAAGTTTCCGGGACGGGGATGGCAGGGGATGGCGGGACGAGTCCCCAAGTTTCCGATTTTTGAGGCCAAATTTAGGGACGGTAGGGGACGGCTATATAAAAATATAGGGAAATTTTAAATATTCAATAGATAACATGGATAAGGCATGCATAATATACATTATAGAACATTAACATATAACATTTGTGTTCAAGTTGATATGGTTTATTGGGTATGCATTGATCTTAATGAATAAGTTAGAACTTAGAAGTTATTCAATGGAAAGCTTGATTTTGAACTAAGAAAATAGATACTCTGATGATAATTTTTTTGTTTATCGATAACTGGAACAAGGGAGTGCAGCCTTTTGAGAATGATAGTGAGTTGCATTAGGCAAATAATCTGCACAGTTATCATGTTATTGTATTGCATGATCAGATGTCCTAGGGCCCGCTATGTATCATCTTCACAATAGAGTAAGACCTGTGAGACTTATTTATGAGGCACAGTAGCATTGAGAACAAGCATTGAGGGTTGGGTTATTCACTAGAATTCGTCTAGGCACCTCAGTACATAAACCAATATTGAGTAATTGTATTAGTTACACTTATCCAAAGTTTCAAGACAACAAGCAGTGGCACCGATTTATTTCATGGGTGGACATAATTAAGTTCACACTCCCTTGCTATGAAAATGTGTTTTTTCTTTTGTTTTGACCATGCTTTGATGTGGGGGACGGTTGACCATCTTGGGGACAGCTAGGGGACTCCTAGAAGTCCCCTGGCCGTCCTTGGGACTGGTCAGTCGTCCCTCATCCGGTCAATGGTGCCCCCTATTTTGGGGACGTTTCCTGAAAATTTTGCAAAAAAGGGGACGGTCCCCTGCTGTCCCGCAGTACCCAGGATGTCCTGGGGACAGGGACGAGGCATTTGGGGGGGGGACGTGTCCTTGGGTTTCCCTGGTGAGAAGAAAATAGAAACATTGAACTATAATCAGAGATTAGAGAAAACATACATTCAATCATACATAAAGAGCATTATTGCCCTAAACTGTAATCAGAGTTGTATTGATCTGAATTATAGTAATTACATACATGACAAACATGTATACTGTAAATTGCTGTCCTTTACCTTGAGTAATGTATAGATATTTGCTCATATATGGTAGAATACAAATTGAATGTTTGTTGGAAGAGATGAGATCATTAATCTTATGATAGTTGCTACCACATCAGACCTGGGAGATTTTGCAGCTTGCAAGTATCTCTGACCCTGCAATGGGCATCTGCTCCTTGACCATGAAAGAGAGCAAGGTAAACAATGGATGTTTCACTTTAGATTGGCACACATTGAATAAGGGTGATAAGTGGAACATCCATGGTTGATTTGCAACATGGATCAATTTTAAGGGACAATGTGGAATTTATAGTCTTATCACGAGCTTGGATAACTCATTTAGAGGCAAAATATGTGGAACCAATGAGGAAATTATTGAGAAGAGGGTAAACAGATACAATAAAAGTATATACAAATATTGCTCAAATATGATTAACTGATTAGTACACATGATCAAACCATCAAATAAAACATGAAGAAGAATAAATCAGCAAACTAAAATTAACAATAACGCGTAATGCTAGATTTAAGTGGAGAAACTCTTTTAGAAAAAGAACTCCACAACCAAAAAGATATCGAACTTGTATTAATCTTAAGAACAAGATTACACCAATACAATCTACTCAATCCTTTTCAGTCTAATAGCATTCAAGCTACATGATAGTACTTCACCCACATAACACTATGAAACCTCTATCTCATACACTCAATATATAAAGCAAAGGAAATAGGACACCACCAAGTAGTTTCTTGTAAACTAATGGCCTCCAAAACCATGGTCCACCAACAAAAACCTACACCCCATTATGCATTTATTCAAGTATTCAAAATAGAAACCACAAAGAGAGGCATCTTTGATTGCATAACCCCTCGTAGGTACCAATCCCAAGACTAGCACTCCATGAAGGCCATGACACCTAATGAAGGCCCCACTAATTATGACAAGATGCTCCACTCTTCCCAATGTAACTACTGCTTTTGACCTTTTACCACGATCTTCTATAAGAACAACCCCTAGAATTTTTTTTTTTAAAAAATTTTTTGACAATAAATTGACAACTTAAATTTGCAAATAATGTAAAATTTGCTAACATCAGTTCGATAGCAATTTTTCCATGCACTAATAGCTGCTGCTCATATTTCTTAGAAGATGAATACACAAGTTTGAAACTTCATTACAAGAATTAGATATTCAATATGAACCACAACACAAGATACCTCACAACAGAGTTGCATCATTTGGAGCAGGTTTGATCTTGGATCTAAATGTGCTGCTACAGGTAACAGTGTTCAGGAAAATGAACTGGTAAATTACTTGTATTAAGAAGAAGAGAAAATTCAAAATTACTATATATAGCAGTGCCAGAGCACTGTAGGAATTAATGAGTCTAGCTACCTCTACCTACAGACATTTATGAGACCAACCACCTACAACTGTAGACATTAAATGTTTACCTAGTAGAAACATAAGATATCTAACCTACTTAATTACATTCATTATTGACCATTAAATATAGAGAATATAATATTCTAACACCCTCCCTTAATGGTCAATCCGTCAACAACACCAAGTTGCCCCTTGAATTGGACAAACTTATCCGGGCTTAGAGACTTGGTGATAATATTTGCAGTTTGATCCACTGTTAGAACATATTGCAGTTGAACTGATCTGTCTTCTACCAGCTTGTGGATGTAGTGACAATGAAGCTTGACATGCTTGGTACGTTCATGGAAGATTGGATTTTTGGCTAGTTTGAGCACCCCTTGATTATCAGTGTACAAGGGAGAAGGTCCTTCTTGTGACATGTGCATGTCAGAAAGCATCCTGTGGAGCCAAACTGCCTCACATGTTGCCTTAACAGTTCCTCGATATTTTGCTTTAGTTGAGGAAAGAGCCACTGCTTGTTGCTTCTTGCTGGTCCATGTTACAACACGTGTACCCAAACTGAATACATGCCCAGAAGTAGATTTTCTGTCATCCACTGAACCTGCCCAATCTGAGTCTGTATAACCAATCAGCTTTGGATCCTTGCATCTGCCATATAGAATGCCATAAGCTAAAGTGCTTTTCACATATCTCAACACTCGCTTCGCTGCAATCCAATGATCAGCTTTGGGAGCTGTCATGAAGTGAGAAATGTAGCTCACTGCAAAACTAATGTTAGGTCTAGTGGCAGTCAGGTAGATGAGACTACCCACTAATTGCTTGAATGTCGTTTCATTGATCGGAGGTGACTCAGAGTTGGTAGACTCCTCATCTTTAGAGTAAGAATGCTTTGAAGCCCTCCCATCAGGGGAACCAAGAGGAAGACAAACACCCTCATCGGAAGCCTTCATAGCCTGATCCGCAGGAATGGTTGTAGGAACAAATGGACCAGTAGTCTCATCAATCACAACCAGTGTTCCACGGAGTTTCGGGGACGGGGGGACGACGGGGGACGCGTTTTTGAGATGGGAGACAAGGGGCCTATTTTTGGGGATGGCAGGGGGACGGCGGGGGGCGGCTGCGGCGGGGGGGCGGCGCTGAAATACATATAGTACTTGAAAAATTAGTTATAAAAAGATGTATAACAATATAATTATATAACTGTAGAAGCCTAAGGAATAAGTAAAGTTAACACATAAAAACAAAACTTAAAACTTAAAAGTTTAAAGTTTAAACACAATAACACATTGCAATGATATATCATTTCATTGAACTAGTGAACCACTGAACATTGAAAATCAAAATGAAAATACAGACATTGGAAAATGCAACAAGAACTAGATGTTTCATAATTTGAGTTTCATAATCATGATTCATGAATCATAATTACAATCAAGTATCACTGTATCATCAATGTTCAAACTTCAAACTTCAAAAACAAAGTACAAAATAGTAAATGGCTCTAGGCTAATGGCCTGATGCCTTTGGAAGTCTCCTAAAAGTTTCCCTGGAGTCTCCCAGATTTTCCTTGGAGTCTCCTAGAAGTTTCCTTGGAGTCTCCCAGAAGTTTCCTTGAAGTCTCCCAGAAGGGGACTTCGGGGGGACGACGGAGAAACGTGGAGCCGGCGGGGGGATGGCGGAGGGACATTTCCTAGGAGTCTCCTCGTCTCGGAAATGTCCCTGTCTCGGAAATAGGTGGTTTTTTTGGGGGGACGCGTACCCGTGGAACATTGATCACAACATCGCGACTGAATATGAGACGGTCTGTCTCCACATCAATCAGCCTATATGCCTTGTGATTGTCATTGTAACCAGTAAACATAAGTTGCTGGCTCTTGGATTCCAGCTTGGCATGCTTGGCGTCTAGAATCCATACACGAGCTGTAGAACCAAAGACTTTCAGATGGCCCACCTTAGGCTTACGTCTTGACTAGGCTTCTTCTGGAATCATCTTCTGAACGACCTATGTAGGTGACCGATTTAGGAGGTAGATTGCAGTATAGACTGCTTCAGCCCAGTATTTCTTAGGTACATTTCAATACTCCAACATAGAACGAGCCATTTCAGTAATGGTGCAATTCCTACGTTCAACGACACCATTTTGTTGAGGGTGTATGGTGTAGTGAGTTGGTGTTTAATGCCGTGTGTAGCACAAAAAGAAGAGAAGTCGGTTGAACAAAACTACCCCCCATTATCTGACCTTAGAGTAACAATCTGAGACCCTGATTCCTTCTCAGCTAAGGCCTTAAACTGCTGAAATGTACTGAACACATCTGATTTATGTTTCAAAAAATACACCCACATTTTTCGACTGAAATCATCAACAAATAATAAAAAGTACCTGGACCTAGTAACAGATGGAGTGTTCATTGGTCCACATACATCAGCGTGAACCAATTGAAGTACCTTGGAGGCTCACCAAGAATCACCATCCGAGAATGGTGTTTGATTTTGCTTCCCAGCTTGACAAGCTCCACAAACTCCATGATTTTGAGTTTGGATCTCAGGTAGACCAGCAACCAAACCCTCCCGAGACAGTTGAGAGAGATTGTGCACATTCAAGTGCCGATAATGTTGATACCAAAGTTTGTTGATGGAAGTACTCCTGGTGGCCAGAGTGTGCTCTTGAGAATCACCGGAATCAGCAAGTCAATACAAACCATGATCCTCAAGTCCCATAGCGATTGTAGTACGAGTCTCCCTATCAACGATGCTGCAGTTGGACGAACTGAAAACAACATCCAACTGGGGAGAATGTCGCATGATTTGACTGACTGAGAGAAGATTATGTTCCATGCCTGGAACATAGTAAACATCAAGAAAAAGTAAGTTTCTTCCTCCTGAGTGAATCTGGACAGTGCCCTTACCAGCAACTGTGTACTCTTCGCCTCCTCCAGAAATGATAGAATCAGAGAATGGTTTGAATTTGGTGAACCAATCCCGACGATGAGTAAAATGCCCTGAAGCCCCAGAATCAATATACCAGGCAGAAGATTGTACTTGATCTGCTGTTCGCTTGGCCATAAAAGCATAGAATGCAGATTCTTTCTGCTTAGTGTGCTCCGCGACAGGTGCTTTTTGTTGGGAGCCTCGCTACTTCTTTTGTTCAGAAGCCAATCGAACCCGACAATCAGCCTTCATGTGACCATACTTATGGCAATAATTGCATTGAACGTTCTTCTTCTTCTTGCTGTCCTGAGAAGAACCAGAGCTTTTCAGCTGAGAAGTTTGTGCCTTCCCTTTGTTCTTAGTAGAAGATTTGGTAGAGAACGCTTGCTCTATGGAGGTGGAACTAGTACTGCTTCCAAACTGCTGTCTCCAACGATCCTATTGTAGAAGCTTGTTACACAAGTCTAGAAACTTCAAGTCAACATTTGTTGAAGTAATATTGAGCGTTTCAATGAAATGCTCATAAGATTTTGGCAAACTCTTCAAAGTAATGACGACCATATCCTCTTCCTCCATTGTGCGACCAATCGCCTCCAATTGATCACGAATGTCCTTAATCTTTGTCAGATGTTCCTGTTAGCACATTTTCTCATCCATCATGATGGAAAAGAGCATGTTCTTGAGAAAGAATGCTCTACTCTTGTTGGAGGTTTCATGAAGGGCCTTCAAATGATCCCAGATTTTCATAGCAATTTTGCCAGACGGTACCTTAGGTAGCTGCTCATCTGTGACTGAGAGTTTGATGAGCATGACGGCTTCTCGGTTGCGTTCATCCCATTTGTCCTGGTCCTTTCTGGCTACAGTGGGACGAGTTGAGTTCCCCAAAACGACCTGATCGAGGCAACGATATTTAAAGATCGTAATCATGCATTGCTTCTAGGTGTTGTAATTCTTCCCATTGAACTTCTGGCTGCTTTTGAGCATTATATTTGTCAGTGATGCCATCATGTACCCTAAGGTCAAACTGGTGAAGGCAAAATAAATGAAAACAGAGACGACACAAATTCAAAGCAGAAACCCTAGCACGGATTTCGAGGCACTTCGAAGACAAAACCCAGAAGATCTGAAGAGTACCCAGAAAATGTTGCTAAAAACCCAAAAGAATTTTTGAATACCCAGAAAATTTCGTTAGCACCCACTTGCACAAATTTCAAGGCATAAACTTCGAGACACCCAAAAAAATCTAACGACAACCCAGTTGAGATCACGAAAAACCCACAAGGAATTTGCAATCAAAATAAAAATTTCAACTTGTATTGGAGGGTCAAAACCCTAGTCGAATTTTCTAGAACCCTAGGCGGCTATGGATGAACCAGAAATTTGCAGAAAGGTTTTTGAAAATTGTGTCCTTAGCAAAGAACAAAAAAATGTCCTTAAATCTTCAGAAAAATGCATTCAATCAATTGAAGAACTCACGCGGCCAAGAAGAAAATGAACACAGGTCGCCAAGAGAAAATGGCGTCCAAAGGAGATAAGAAAAAAACGCATTTCTTTTAGGAAAAAATCCGCTGCCAGACAAAGAGAAAAGCTTGTCGGTGCCCAAAAGAAAAAGATGTGCCTAAAAAAAACGCGTCTCAGTGACTAGATTTCTTAAAAAAATCGTGCGCCCAGGTACATTGAGAAAAAAACGCCTTCAAAGGTTGCGTGAAGCAAAACACGAGCTCAAAAAACCCGTCACAAGAGGTCGCGTAGGAAAAAACATGACCTATAGAAAATGCGATTTTTAAGAGAAAAAGACATGCCCACCAGGATGAAGAGACACGCGCCCAAAAGACTATAAAAATCGTGCCCAGAATTGCAGCAGTAGGGTCGAATTTTTTGTGAGAAAATACTCACGAAATTTTTTAAACAAGAACCCCCAATTTTTCCAGAAAAAGATGATCTTCAAAAGCTTTAAAAATTTCCCCCGAAATTTTTGAAGACCAATTTTTTTCTCAACCTGAGCTTTGATGCCATGTTCAGGAAAATGAACTGGTAAATTACTTGTATTAATAAGAAGAGAAAATTACAATATATAGCAGTGCCAAAGCACTGTAGGAATTAATGAGTCTAGCTACCTCTACCTACAGACATTTATGAGACCAACCACCTACAACTGTAGACATTTACTAGAAACAAAAGATATCTAACCTACTTAATTACATTCATAATTGATCATTAAATATAGAGAATATAATATTCTAACAAACAGAGCATGAATATTTCGCTCAGCACTCTTCCTAACATCCGACCAGCACTCACTATGGGTCTAAACTGTGGTTGCACCTCGAAATAACACCTCCAACACCTTGTAAACTGACTGCTAATAATGTAACAGGTCTGCAAATATGATTCTGGGCATGTAGCAGGTCTGTGACAGCTATTTTAACCACGTAGAAACACACCCAACCTGAATAGGATGCTGTCCCAACGTCATCAGCAGCTTCATACCTTCCCAACTCTCATCAAAGGTTCTCAACTTGCAGAAAATAACAACTCAGCAGTTTAAAAATGGGATGTTCAGTCATTCACCATTGAAAAAGGCACAAGAATAACAGGGCAGCTGGCTCAAAGTGCACATAACCTTTTAATACTCCAACTTCTCAACAGCAACAGGTTTGAAAATAGGCCCAAGAACAAGGCACCTCCCACAGTGACTAGAAATCTTTAGAAAGTTAGGCGCTCAGCTTGGTAAATCCTCATGCCATGCTTCCTAGGCAACAGGAAATGGCACGGGCCCCTAGTAAAAATAAAGTTTCCAGCAATAACTCTCAAAAACTCCTCAAATAGGGTCACCCAGGAAGGAGGAACTGCATAGGAGAAATTACCATCATCATTGAATTCCTTCCAAGCACTATTTCAGCAGAATGAGATGGTACGGCCCCTCTAATGCATCATTGGAAGTCTTGAAATTTCGCCCAGCACTATGCTCTATAAACTTCAAATATGGTGCCTAAACTTAACCTGGAGAACTTATGCAACTCCACAAAATAAATTTCAACACAAATCATTTACCTACAATCTATTTTTCGCACAAACTATAACTTTGAATGAGCCACACCGAATTAACCAAGGAGGATCTTTCACCACCGAGATTAATCTTCTCCGAAAGGGTTTTCGTCCTCAAGAAGACTGAGATGAACCAAGTTCAACCCCATAGAACCACAAGGGTTTTGCAAAAGGAAATCAAATAGTCTACATATTACAAATGAGCTCACAAAACCTCCTAATATACTTTTCCCGCCAAACTTTCTGGAAGATACAATTTAAAATTCACTTTTTAATTAAAAGCTTCTTTTTGCTCCAAAAGATCTTTTTTATCAAAATAATGATAATATTTGATACGCAAGGTCCCAATATTAATGCGCCCATGATTTAAAACTTTTCATCCTTTTTCCGACGAGCTATTATACTAAGGCACTCATTAACTTATTTCAATAAAATTAAGCAACCTTAGTGTTGTGACCTTTTCACACATCGCCCCATTCAAAATGGGGACCCCTAATTTTTGCTCCATTCTAGTCTTTTGGGCTTTGGTTTTTGTCTCCCTCTCTTTCTGTCTCTTTTCTATTGTCTGCCTTTTGAGGACATTCCCGTTTGCGAGCTTAAACGTAAAATTTGGCCAAGTCTAAAAATTAGGGTTTCCATCTTTCTGGTAAGTCTAGGGTCAAACGAAGTGAATGAATTGAAAACAGAGACTAACATTGATGTCAGTATGCGTCCTGCAGACTCTCAACTAAATTTCATCAGATTCTAGTCACTTACTATTTTTAGTAAGTGTGTAATTCCAGGCGTTCCTTCAGCGTTCTTGAAGTTTTAACAGTCACACTGCATCCGAAGCACATTAGGCTGCTCACTGGCAAAATTTGAGCTAAAACAGACAACTTGCTATTTTTAGCAGTCCAGCTTTCATAGCAGATTTCAGGGTTTAGATGCAGAGTTTTTCTATGCATGTCTGCATATTCCTTCTGGGTTTTCAGAGACCTTCACGATGGTATAACATGCAAAATGAGATGATAACTTTCAGAGTTCAGCCTTCCGAGGCTATCTTTAGGGTTTGCATGTCTGCATATTCCTTATGGGTTTTTTGAGAGCTTCGTAGTGATGTGACATGCAAAGCGAGATAGTCACTCATTCAGGAACTTACTATTTTTAGCAGATGCATCTCGACAGCCGCTTCCCAACACTTCAGAATCACGAGCTGATCGCAATGCAACAGAAACGAGAACAAACGAAGATCATTTGATATACATGCAAGATGAATTAGGGTTTCTAGCTTCGGGGCCCGAAAAGAGCGGTAAAAGTCAAAATTTTCAAAAACCGGTGTATACCACCGCGATCAGCGTCTTCCAAGCCATCTGCTGATAAAATTTGAGGGCAAACAGAGTACTTACTATTTATAGTAAGTCATTTCAGAAACTGGCTGAAAATAGCAAGTCAATAACAGGCACCGATGTCAGCAGGCAGGTCACGTGGTGAGGAGCGCTTCATTCAGATTTCAAGTCAAACAGAGTTGTGGAGGTATTAGAAACGAGCAGTTACTATAAATAGCAAACTACCTTCAGAAATATGCTATTTTTAGCAGGCCAACTCAGAATAGCAGTGTCAACAGGTTAATGAAGTTATGCAGATCCAGTGTTCGAAATTTCAAAGCAATTTGAGCTTCTGAAGTATGAAAATCAAAGACTTACTATTTATAGTAAGGCATAGAGAAGCTGGTAGAGGAAGGTAAAAAAAAAGGCCTAAGTCTGAGTTTCATCCTGCAGACCCCTCCATATGTGCCCAGCTTGCCAAGGAGAAATAAGGTGGTGACAAATATCTTAAGTGTTGGTAAAATCCTCCTGCTACCTCAAAATGCGCCCAAGTTGGTAGAGAAGTCAAGGAAAATTCCTAAGGCATAAGTTATATCCACCTCCTATGGCAAAATGCGCACTCATGCAAGGTCTCATGTTTGAAAATTTTCTAAGTATAAAACTCGTCCTCCTCTCATGCCAAAATGCGCCCATGCAACAAGCAAGTCAAAGAGGTCAATATGTTTCATCCTCCACACATAGCTAAATGCGCCCTCAAGATATGGCATGTAAAATATTCTCTAAGTATATGTTTCATCCTCCTAGAGGCATCAAATGCGCCCATCTTGAGAGGAAGTCAAAGATTCAAAGAAAGGTCAAAGTGTTAATCCTTCATGCATGCCAAAATGCGCCCAAAATAGGCCATGTGAAGACAAAAAGAAGGAAGCTCAAGGGTCATCCTTCACATCATGCAAAATGCGCCCATCATAGAGAAGCCAAAGTTTCATCCACCTCACCATAGGATATGCGCCCAAACAAGGGAAGTCAAGAGTCAACAAAGCAAAAGGTGGTGTTTGAAAAGTTCATCCTTCATGCATACTCAAATGCGCCCAAAAGAGGGCATGTGAGGACAAAAATGAGGGAGATGAAAGGTCACATGTCGAGCGTAGTGAAAGTTATTTCTCCCACACATGCTAAAGGCGCCAAGTAAAGAGTGAATGTTGAGTTAGAAAGTAAAGTATAAAGGTGGTGTAAGTGTTGCTAGGCGTTGAAAATGCCAAGTGATGGGAAATATGCTAGGCGTGGATGTGAAGTATCCTCTTCTAAGTGCTAAATGCACCAAGTGCAAGGTGATATGAGTAAAAATAATATGCTAGGCGTTGGGATTTTTAAATGAAAATGTCCTTCATGGTATAATATGCACCTAAGGTAATGGAAATAATTTTCCTAAGTGAGTTGATGAAATAAAATTTTCCTCACAAGCAAGAAGGATCGAGGTTGAATAAAATCTCCTAGGGCAAAATTTTCAAAAATGCTAAATGATTAAAAAAAATAAAATTCTAAGGCAAAAAATATTTTCTTAGAAAAATCACACCTAGACATGAAGGATGATGAAATCTTCCCGAAGCATGAGTGAATTGCCAGAGATGAAGCAGGAGAATGCTAGCATTGCAGGATAGATTTAAATTTTTTTTTTCCAAGTCGGAGCAACACAAGATGTTCACAGATGAGAAGAACGGGATTAAATTGATTAAAAAATTATTTTTCTAAGGTTTAAAATTTAAAATTTAAATGAACCCGTTCGTTGTATACCCATGAATTGGACAAGTTCTGGAGAAAATTCTCTTCTGGGTATTGGAGATCTTCGATGAGAAATGGATTTCTATGTCTTCTGCACTTCGCCAACGCCTTTCGGATGAAGAATTTAATCGGTGCTCGAATTGTGAAATTTTCCTAAGGGAGAATTTAAAATTTTCTAAGGCAAAGTGAATAAAATGTGTTTTCGAGATAGAGTTTTCTAGACGATGAATTTGAAGGGAATTGCCTAGATGATTTTGATTGAGTTCTTCACAGATGAATTTTCCAAGACAGAACTTCGGCTGGTGAATGGAAATTGTTAAAAGATGAATTTAAATTAAAACATTTTCAAAAGAGGATTAAAAATGTGATAGTCAAAGTTGAACTTCTAGAAGATTAAGATTCCTGACGCCGGATGACAAGTGTCAAAAATACCAGAGAGGGAAAACTCGAATTCTTAAAATGGAGTAGTGGAGATTTAATACATTGGCTAAACTTAGCCTTCTTCTAAAATTCGATTTTCCTATAAGAGCTGAAGATTCATTCATTCTTTTTCACCGCTAAGGAAAATCGAATTTACTCTAAGTCTAGTGTTGCAGTGAGTTGCTAAGGCTGAAGTGTTGCTAAAGTTCGAAACTTGTTGAGGGCTAGATTGCCGAGGCTGAATATTGCTAAAGAAGTACGACTTGAAGCTGGAATGAGTTACTGAAGTCTGCCAATACAAGTGAGAAATTCAATTTAGAGAGGAAGAAGATTAATTTGCTGAAAGTGCGAACTTGCTGAATCTGATTTGAAGTTGAAGAAGTACGAATTTAAGAGAGTTCAATTGCTGAGGTAGAGTGGGCGACTTTGTCAAGATTTGAAGTTGTTGAAAGTAAAGTTGTTGAAGCTTGCTTAGAAATTTGTTTCTAAGTGGTTGATAATTCGAAATCTGTTGAAGGAGAAGTTGAGGTTTGCAAATGAGAAATGATATTGCAACTTCTTGAAGTCGACTGGCAGCCCTGCAAAGCATTTTATTTATTTTTCTAAGTTAATTTGTTGATGGATGTTTATTGTTTTGCAGATGGCTGAAGCAAGAGCAACTGGCAAGGACAACAATGGTGCATCCAGGCAGGTCATTATCAAGAAGCTGAGCAAGCCTTTCATGCTTGAGTCAAAGTTTACCTCGAAGTTGGCCAAGCTTGCTGACACGAATTTGGGCTCTGTCAACTTGGAGACTTTCAAGAATAGAATGCTGGGGATTGGTAATCATCAACCTTCGACCACTTCACACAACATCATTCGAAGTGGATTATATGCAGCTGCTGGTTTCCCACCAGCCATTCAGTGTTAGGAGCTGATGATGGAGTGCGCCAACTGTTATGAGAAGGATCACAGATCAATTATGTCACCAGATGGTCAAGTGCTCGCCAACCTCACTCTTGCTGCCATTGGTGAAGCTTTTGGGATTCCAGCACACAGGAACATGATTTACAAATCAAGGGAGCGAGCTGAGCGAATGTATGCTTCTGCATTCGAGAGATGTACAGAGACGATCAATAATCGCTGGATGAGCAACCTGAAGCCCTCTCGTACGAAGCTGCCAAGGCAAATTATAGCAGATGACTTGAAGCAGGAGTATTGTGATCTTATCATGATGCTGAGCAGAGTTGGAGGCTGCCCTTAGGCTTTTATTTTTGAGCCATGGATGTTCTATTACATCAACCTCGTGTTGGAAGGAAAGGATTACGTCAATTGGGCTGAAATGATCAGTGACAATTTGCATGAGCAACTCCTGAGTTTGAGAAGAACAAAGACATTCTATATGGGCTCATACATTATCTACATGTTGGCTCGTATGACGAAATACAAAGGAATTTCATACAAGGAGCTTGTTGGTTGTGGCTCTCACCAGTTTCAAATTCATGAGGCTTGTCCGCAGTTGCACTTGACAAGTACTACTCATTACAAGCGTGTCAATGACGCCTTTACCATGCATATCGCGAGAACACTTCGGGAGCGTATGCATCACAGGATCTTGAGGGAAGCTCAAGAATTGATTGAGAGGTATGGGTGCTGGTTTATACAGTTTCCAAAGTTTTCTTATATAAGGCTGCAAGGTTTTTCTTCATATCCGTATAGGCTGCCTAAGTACCCAACCAACATAATTTTAATGTTAGAGATATCTAGGCAATTGGTTGCCTACGATAAAATTCAGAAGAAAAAGAAGAAGGGAGGTGTTGACTTCCCAATTGTCATGGGCAATTCAGATGAAGTGTGTCCTTCATTGCAGGCAGCTAGAGAAGCCGAGAGCGAGCTTCAGTTTTATCACTTTTCCTATCACACCAGCAGACAGCGCTATGATCTGCATAACAATATCAAATGGGTATTGTCAGAGGAATTTAAACATAAGGCAAACATTGAGGATTATTGGGCTGGTGCATCAGACGAAGCAGAAGTCAGGAAGAGAATGTTCTCTAGGTTGCCAATAGGCATGATTAGGGAGTGTGAAGTCATTCCGGTACCAGACCAGGTGGATGAGGACATGAACGTTGTCCATCCAGATTATGAGGCAATGAGAGATACTCCACTTCCACTCTCGGATTGGTTAGAACCAGAGATTGCTGACTTGGACACACTTTCTATTCCGGTCTTGACATTTACCAGAGCATGGGTTGATAGGCGTGTGAGTAGATTGAAGAGTAGGTCAATTGCTTTGACTTACAATTCTATGGGAGATCACAGGACACCCACCACCAGCAGGAAGAAACAAATTACACGAGGTCTAGAATCTCGAAGGAAGGAGCCAGTTCGGCAGGAGCCTGTTCAGCCGGAACCTCCATGATTTATAGTTGAGTCACCCACGTCATTGGAGACACGTTCTCCAAGCATACAGGAGGTTTCTTTATTTGCTGATCAAAGAAATGCATTGAATTAGGTGCAAGCGGTACAAGAAGATAATCAGCCACCACGAAGAGAGTCAGTTGGCCAGAGTGTCAACGCACCTAGTAGAGATGATCAGCAGACCGATGAGGGGACTGCTACCAACCCTCAGTTTCAACATGAGTTAGAGGCGGCTTTAGACGACGATGATATAGTTTTAGGAGATACTCAGCCACTTGAGGCCAATGAGCCTCACCAGAACGATATAGAAGTTGAACAAGTCCGTGAAGTAGAGGCACAAGAACAACAGCTGTTTGATATACAATATACAGTCCCTGATTGGCTCAAAGATAGGATGAGAAGAAGCCCTAGTGAAGAGATTGATCTAGCGATAGAAATGGAAGAATTGTTAAACAGGATCAACTCGCCTCCACAAAAGAAGAGAGCATGAAAATTTTCAAAGATATCAATTGATGAGGATGGCTCTCGCACCCTTCATATGGCGGTGCCACAGGTTGATTGTGATCGAGACGAAGCAGTGCTAGAGAACTATGTGGTCACAACTTTGGAGTTAGGACGCCTCACAGGTGCACAAATTGTAGAGGAATGTGATAACTCCTACCATGCCCTCAAGGACAGATTATTTAAAAAGGAAGGAAAGTATAAGAAGTTGAAAAGGGAGCATAAGGCTTTGATAGGATATATGCAGTAGTTGTCTCGTCCTTTTGGGTAGGAGATTCCAGCAATAGAACTTCCAGCTGAAATACCTAGAGAGTCAATTAATGGCTTGTTGGAGTTGGGGAAGATGGCACAGGAGGCAGATAAATGGGTTACAGGAGTTCATGCTGAGACAAAAAAGTTCATGGAAGACTTTGCTCATGCTTTCCAGCAGGCTTCCAATATTTCGGCACAGATGGAGGCAGTTGATTAGGGCTGGGGTGATGCTTCTGTCTATCAGAGCAAAGTTATTCAGCGTCTTGAGGCATTAAGGCATACTCCTTTGCAAATGCTGATCAACGGAGGAGTCATTCAGGAGAATGATAGATACGACTTTTCTAAATGGTACTCTTCAGTAGTCAAAGGACGTGGTTTCTTTGACACAGCATAGGCGGATTCAACTAGAATTAGGAAGGCTATGGCCAATATTATTGATGGAGTCCAGAATACCTTCGAGGCTATATTTGCTAGGCTGTTGAATCCCGATGAGGTGACTACTGATAATTTGAGGTGTAGGCTGGTGCCTTTCTTCTCGGAGGTGAAGACCTTTGTACAAGATGACTTTGAGAACACTTCTACTTTCTCCAACTTGATTTAGAGCACGCAGGATTCCTTAGCCGCTTGGAGAAAATCTTGTGCATGGCATGAACAGTCAGTCATGGTGCTAGAGTTCCAGCTTGATTGCATTCCACCTATTTCAGTTCAGGAGGTTGAGGTTGTTCTTGGCAGGTTCATTGAGTTTGCAGCCAAAGAGAAGGATAATGGGAACGCACTATTGGACGATGATCTTCTAGAAGACTGATTGTGGGCATTAATTGCCTTTACTATTTTGGGAGTGAGTGGGAATCTTTGATTCATTTAATATACCACTCCCCATTCTGGCAGTTTTTAGGGTTAGGGCTGAGGTGGCTTAATTTTAGCCATTCTTTTGATTGTAATCTGAGCCGTCCATTGGACTGGGCCATCTATAAAAGGGAGAGTCCCCCTCATTTGTAATTCATTAGCCATTAGAATAGAGATCAAATTAGAGGAGACACCAGAGAGTAGACGTTTTACTAGAGATAGTTAGAGTAAATTTCATTGCATTGTTTGAAGGAGAAGGGAAATTCTCCCTTTGAGAATTTTGTAAGAAATTGTCATGAAGGCTTTCATAATAAGAGAATTTCATTGATGGTGAACTCCCCTTTTGTTATGAATAGTTAGTGAGGTTTCTTCGTCTTTCAACTTCAAGTAGGAGTAATTCTCATACAAATAGTTAATTGTGGATTTGTGGTGTTTCATTGAAGTGGCTTCATTTCATTCCATACCACTAGCAACTTGTTGACAGCAAGTTCGCCTTGCGTGGTCGACTGGAAATCATTTTTAAGTTTAACTTCGATTGTGATTCGTATGCTTGTATGTGTCGTTTTGATGGTATATGTATGCTGAATTATAATCTGAATATCTTCCACTACTCCATTGAAGATTGCATTGATTTTGCTGAAGCTGTCCGACGTGAGGCTAGGTGAAATTCGGTTGAAGTTCGCTGAAATCAAGCTCCACATATCTTGCATTTAGAATAGAATCTATAACTTTCTCACCCTTACACTCATTTACTTTCGGTTCATCTTTGGTTAGTTTTAGGAAAACGTACCTATTGCTAAATCATCCGCATTGCACAAATCCCTTCCAATCGTCCATTTACTGTTAACCGCAAGTATTCTGAACAATTGTGTAAGTCCCCTCGTGAAAACAACAATTCACATCAAACCAACTGAGGGTATTCTAAGTATTACGGAACATTGGAGTTGAACGTGCGAACTTTCTTGCAATCTGAGTGCACAGAATACTTTGATCAAGAGAGAATGGAGTAGCCTTCAGACAACTTTGTTCTGCTGATTGGTGCGGTCACAAAAATCACATCAACACTTAGTAAAATAATTAAATTAAAGCCAATAATACACCCGACTTGTGGAAATTGTCGAAAAGCATCGAAATTGAAATTTGTTGCAACCAATGATGAATAATGAAAATCAAGCTCGACCCGGTGACTTATTATGAATAGACAATCTCTCCAGGAATCTTGGAGAACCCACCAAAAGTCGAAATTTACTTTGGAAAGTGGCATAGTAGTCCTCTAGGTCAACTAGGCTCATTGCCAACTTCAAACATACTCTTAGACAAGGTTGACGGTCACCAAGAATGCCGAAGCCAACTACAATACTGAAGTGATTGAAAATGGGAACATTACATCTTATTCAATGCCTTTACAATAATATCCCAAGTGTCTCTAGATCTTCATTTGCAGTGTAATGTCCCCAAAATAATGTGAATGATTTTGGAGGGAAACTCATAACGGTGTTTCTAAGCACCAATTTGAATTTGAAATAATATTAAATAAATAATAATAAATAATAGTTAAATATTAAATAATAAATAAATTAATAATATTTTTAAGCTTTTGGCTAACTTATTGAGAAGGCAAACTGAATTATTTTATTTCCTGGTTGACTTTCTCCATGTTGGCGTTTGGATTAGTATTTGTAATAGATTTTCTTTGCACATCATCATCACAAATTTGGAGTTTATCTCAACTTGGTTGACTAGAGGGCGTAGCCACTCGGTTGGAGTACTCAGGGGTGCGTAGTCTCTTCCTGAGCAGTTTCGTGTTAAGCTTCTCCATTACCATCTTAGCATTGGTTCACTACAGGCATATGCATTCGGTTACAGGTGGCTCTCAGGATTGCTACTTGTTGTGACCTTTTCACACATCGCCCCATTCGAAATGGGGACCCATAAATTTTCGCTCCATTCTGGTCTTTTGGCTTTGGTTTTGTGTCTTTCCCTCTCATTCTGCTTCTTTTCTGCAGTCTGCTTTCCGGGGACGCTCTCATTTGCGAGCCTGAAATCGAAAATTCGACCAAGTACTGAAATTAGGGTTTTACATCTGTAGGTCATTTTGAAGCCAAATTGAGTTGGTTAGTCAGCTTTTGTGCCTAGCAGTGCTATTACAACGTTTTCAGCAAGTAACCCCCTAAATTTTCACTAAGTTCTGCCAACTTTCTATTTTTAGTAAGTGTCGGTTTAGGGTTGATTTTCTTGAGATTTTCACATTCCGGCAACTTCATTGCATTCTGAGCACTTCAAGTTCACTTTTGGCAAAATTTGAGCAAAAACGGACGACTTGCTATTTTTAGCAGTCCAGCGTCCAGAGCAGATTTCGAGGTCTAGATGTTACATTATTCTGATGCATGTCCGGAGATTCCTTCTGGGTTTTTCGAGACCTTCGCGGTGATATGACATGCAAAGCATGACGATGACTTTCAGCATTCGGCCTTCGGAGGCCGATATTAGGGTTTGCATGCAGACGTCTTCAGCGCATGTCGGCATATTCTTTTTGGGTTTTCCAAGAGCTTCGCAACGATGTAACATGCAAATGGAACCCACCACTTTTCAGAACTTACTATTTTTAGCCGCTTGCATGTTGGAGATTTTTCGGTTTTTCAAGATTTTTCAAAGATGACATGCAAGATCATTCCGGCCGCCACTTTTCCACCGCTTATTTTAGTATCACTTGGGCAGCCTACTCAACACCTCAGAAATGCAAGCTGATCATCATGCAACTGAAACGGGGTCGAACGGAGCTCGTCTGAGGAGCATGCACAAAATTAGGGTTTCGAGCTTCAGCGCTAAAAATGAGGAATCAGAGGTCAAAATGCTCAAAACTGAGGTATCCATCCTGATCAGCATCCTTCCGAGAATCTGCTGGCAGAATTTGAAGGCAATCAGAGAACTTGCTATTTTTAGTAAGTGTTCCAGACGCAGGCTATAAATAGAAAGTTGATCTCGGCGTCAGCATAGACGGGCAAATTCACCAGCAAGATGCGCACTGCCCAAATTTCAAGTCAAACGGAGATAGGGAAGTCTCAGAAACTGGCACTTACTATAAATAGTAAGTCACTTCAGAAACAGCTATAATTGGCAGGTCAGCATCGGATCTCAACGGATACAAGACAAACATGTGATGAGGGACCTTTGGTGCGAATTTCGAGACAAACAGAGTTGCAGGGAATGAAGAATCAGATAATTGCTATTTTTAGCAGGTCAATTAGGGTCTCCTAAAATCAAGGGCAGAACAGGACAGTTGAGCAAAAACGGCATCCAGTTACGATCACCAAGCATCGAGCAATCAACACATGAAATTTGAGGACTTTCTGAGTAATTTCTATTTTTAGCAGGTTGCTAAAAATAGCTGGTACGAACAGGCATTGAGCATCGATAGCACAAGTCGGTCGAAATCCAGAGCAGGGCAGTGAACGGCGCAAAATTTAAGGAACTTTCTAAAAATAGAAACTCAAGGCGAATTAGGGTTGGCAGAGGAAAATCAACTCAAATCTGGCAGAGGGCGTAAAATTCGCTAAAATGGATAAATTTTCAAGTCCAGCATCACAGAGGCAGTAAATTGTCTAAGTCTGGAAAGTGAAAGCTTCAACCTCTAAAATGCGCCTATAGTAAAATTAAAAGCTTGGCCTAGTAAATGCGCCCAACAAAGAGATGACTTAGAAAGTTTTCTAAGTGTTGAAAAATTGGGAGTAGGACCACTCATATGCGCCTAGAGAAGAAGAAAACATTTGAAAATTTACTAAGGCACAAAACTAGACGCCCATGGGTCAAAATGTGCCCCTCTTCAGAATGGAAGCGGGAAGTCCTAAATGCGCCCTTGACTTATGGAACCCTTGGAAATAATCTAAGGCATTTGAAATTTGAAGCAAGCACATCTAAATGCGCCTAGTGGTGAAATTGAAAGTTTGATGTGTAAAGTGCGCCTTGGCAAGACTTAAAGTTACTACCTCCAATATGCGCCCTAGGAGCTTGGAAATTTGGCTAAGTCTGAAATTGAAAGTGGTAAGTGCAAAATGCGCCCAAGGCATAGATGGAAGTTGACCCATCAAAATGCGCCTCTCTTCAGAGGTGTTGAAAGTGAAAACTATCTAAGTGTCAAATTGAAAGCTCATGGGTCTATTTGCGCCCCTCTTTGGGGACTTAGAAATTTCGCCTCAGTGATAAAATTGGAAGTAGCCAATGTAATTTGCGCCTGAAGGTGAATATGGAAATATTCTAAGTCATGGAATTGAAAGTCAATACTCTCATATGCGCCCCTCTCTCAAACAATTTCAGATTTTGTCTAAGTGCTAAAGCTGGAACCTCAGCACACCATTTGCGCCTGAAGGGAACTGGAGAATACACCAAGGCGTTGGAATTGAAAGCTTAACATAATGGATGCGCCTTTGTCTATCAAGGTAGAAAAATTAAAAAGCGTAGAAAATGAAGGCTACCCACCCCAAATGCGCCTAGGGTTAAGAAGGATGATTGAAAATTCATGAAACTCAAAGTACCACACATCATATGCGCCTAAGAGGTAAACTGGAGGTTGCTTATGTGAAATGCGCCTTTGCCTGGGAGGATGAATCTTAAAAATATTCTAAGGGGCGAAACTGGAAGTAGGCTATGCTAAATGCGCCCCACTTTAAAGCATGCCAAAGACATAAGCTGAAAGCTCTGGGTCCCAAATGCGCCCCAGATTGGATGCTCCCTATATAAATTGCGCCCACTAGTCTGGAGGGAAAACATAGAAATATCTTAAGGCGTAAAACTGAAGGCTGCCTGTATAATTTGCGCCCAAGTAATGGAACTAAAAGTGGGACCCATTATTTGCGCCTTAAGGAGAGTTCTATGAAGCATTTGAAATCTGAAACTCAACACATGCGCCTGTGATGAAATGAAAGTCAATGGGTCCAAATGCGCCCAGTATGGTTAGAATTTGAAACTTTTCTAAGTTGCAGAACTCAAAGCACCAGAGGTGATTTGCGCCTATGATAAATTGGAAGGTTGACCTGTGATATGCGCCTGAAGAGGAGAGTTCATTAAAACGTTAAGTGCCAAAAATGAAGGCTACCCACCCCAGATGCGCCCAACTTTGGAGAAGTTTTAAAATTTTTCTAAGTGTTTTAACGAAAGGCAATCCCTAAATACGCCTAAGCCCAAGACAATTTCGATATAAGAATAAAAAAATTAAAAGGCGTTGGTTTTAAATGTGTACGCCTTGGTTTAAAAGAGGGGGATAAATAAATAATAAACGTTGAAGTAAATGTTCCCCCTCCAAATTGCGCCCAAGAAGCAAAATCAAAACACAGGGATTTAAATATTGCTAAGGCGTTGAGGAAGAAAAATAATTTCTCCAGGGGATAAATTTTTAAATTTGCCTAAGACGGAGAAATTAATTAATTTAATTAATTTAATTATTTTCCTAAGTTTAAATTAAAATTCCCCCTTTTAATTTTGACCCATGAAATTTTAAAATTCGGATGATTTTAACACGGGGAATTTATTTTGGAGTCAATTACGGATGGAAAATAAAATTACGCCTAGCCAAGTTTGACGGTTGATATCGAATATTTAAATGCGTTGAAGAAATAAATTAAAATGGCTTTTAAATTAAATTTTAATAAATTAAAAATGCCATTTTAAATATGCAGTTGAGATTATTTCAAATCAGTGTAAAAATGATTTTTCGAAATTACTGGAGGTAACTGGCAGTCGGGAGGGAATTTTAAATTTAAATCGAGGAAAGAATCTCCCCGAATAGCAAATTGTCATAACAACTGCCAGACGACTGGAATATTCCCTTTTAAATTTAGCAAACGCGTCAGTCATTATGAAGGGAATAAAAGGCATCTGCTAAAATTAGCACCAGTCTTTTGCTATAAAACTCTGAGGATTTTCATTCTCGTCTCACAAGATTCGAAGTTAAAATTTATGCTGGCAAGTTGAGTTGTGAGTTTTCAATTTGAGAGTTGCTGAAAGAGTGGGGTGCTAAGTTCGATTTTTGCAAGAGATTGAAGTTGCTGAAAGTTGATTTCTTGAAGTTGCTGAGATTCGGAGTTGCGAAGTGCTGCGATTTAAAGCTTGAAGGGTTAAGCATTTTTATTTCTTCACGTTGCTGAGGTAAGTACTCGAAGTTGCTGAGACTTTGTATTTTGCTGGAAGTTGAAATGTTTTTGAAGCTGAGAGTTAAAATGCTGAAATCATTTATTTAGGCTGGAAGATTGAAATTGTTTTCGAAATTGATTGAGCTTTAAATTTTTGGAAGTTGCTGAATGTTAGAGTCAAATCAGATTTAAATTGTTGAAGCCTTCGAAGTTGCTGTTTTATAATGTTCGAAGTGCTGATTTGAGATTGCTTTTCGAAGTTGCTGATTTATAACTTTCGAAAAGTTGATTTTAATTTGTTGAGGTTTGCTGATTTGAACTTGCTCGTTTAAAACTCTCAGACTTATTTAAACTCTTCGAAGTTGCTGATGTGTAACTGTCGAAGAGCTGATTTGAAACTTGGTAATTTATAAATTGCAAGCTTGCTGATTTTAAATATTCGAAATTGCTGATTTGAAAGTTGGTGAAACTTAACACGTTTTCCGAGGCTGAAATTGTTGGAGTTAATTTCTTACGGGAAGTTGAATATTCCTTTTGGCTGCAAGTTGTTGAAGGTTGAAGTTTAATTATCGAGAAGTCAAAGTTGGCTGCTGAAGCTATTAACTTGTATTTATTTTTGCAGCCAACTCCAGCCGCCAGCCATCCCACGTGATTTTTATTTTAAAAAGTCGGAAGTGTAATGTTCGCTTTTTGTCTTGCAGATGGCTGATGCTGCTGGAACTAGCAAGGCTGGAGCTAAGGCTACCAACAATGAAGCTGTCAAAGAGAACGCCTCCAGGCAGGCGATTATCAAGGGTCTAAAGAAGTCCTTCATCCCGGAGTTGAAGATCATCTCAAAGTATGGAAACCTGACGGACACCAATCTCGGGCCATTCAACCTCGAGGCATTCCTACGCAGAATGTATGGGTAGGGTGGCAACCTTCCGACAGATGCATCACGTAACATCGTCAAGAGTGGGTTGTATGCGGCAGCCGGATTCCAACCAGCGGTCCGTTGTCCCGAGTTGATCCTAGAATGTGCCAACTTCTACAACTCCGAGGATCGGACTATTAGCTCACCGGATGGTATGATCATGGCTAATTTCGCTCTCGATGCAATTGGCGAGGCGTTTGGGATACTTGCTACGGATAACATGTTGTATAAGTCCAAGGCAAAGGCGGATAAGATGTACGCCATGACCTTTGAGAAGTGCATGAAAAGGATAAACACCACGTGGATGCGGAAACCAAAGCCACCCGCTGCCAGGCTGCCGAAACAGATAATCTCAGAGGAGCTAAAGCAAGAGTACTGCGACATAATTATGCTGCTCAGCAGAGTTAATGGCAGCCCGTAGTCATTCGTGTTCGAGCCTTGGATGTTCTTCTACATCAGTGTAGTGCTCGAGGGAAAGGAGACAGTGAATTGGGCACAGATGATAAGTGATAATATTGATGAACAGTTCCGGAGTCTCAGGAGGACGAAAACATTTTACATGAGCTCATATGTCATTTACATGTTAGCTCGAATGACCAAGTATAGAGGGTTGGTGTACCAGGAGCCAATTGGCTGCGGATATAATCAATTCAAGATTCACCAGTCCTGCAGACAATTGCATCTTGCACACACAGGTGATTTCCAGAGAGTGAATGATGCATTCACTATGTATATTACAAGGACCCTTCAGCAGAGGCTACAGCAGAGGATATCCGAGGAGGCTCAAATGCTGATCGAAGAATATGGGTTTTGGTTCGTCCAATTCCCGAAGTTTACCTATCTGAGGCTTTCGGGGTATGATTCATATGTTTACAAATTGCCAAGGTATCCAACTAACAGGATGATATTACTTGAGTTGTCCAGGCAATTGGTGGCCTATGACAAGATCATTAGAAGGAAGAAGAAGGGAGGCTTGCACTTTCCCATTGTATTGGGAGACTCGCTTGAGGAATGCCCCACTCTGCAGGCAGCCAAGGAGGCTGAGAATGAACTGAAATTCTACAAGCTGACTCTTCATACGAGCCGACAAGATTTTGATCCTAAGGGAATGATTGGAACGGTGCAAGGAGTGGAGTACAGACATAGGGCTCACCTGGAAGACTTTTGGGCGAATGCTAGAAGTGAGGATGAAATTAGAAAAAGAATGTTTTCAAGGCTGCCCCTAAAGTTAATTAGGGAATGTGAGGTGATTCAGGTGCCAGATCAACTCGAGGAGGATACTAGGGTCACCCATCCGGATTATGAAGCAGTGAAGAACACACCGATGCCACCAGTAGATTGGGCCGAACCAGAGATTGCGGATTTAGACACTCTGTCTATTCCCGTCATGACCTTTACAAGGGCTTGGGTGGATGAGCGTGTTAACAGATTAAGGCGAAGGTCAGTCGCCCTCACATATGACCTCATGGGTGATAAAAAGCCGCCGGTGTTAGCGAAGAGGAAGAAGCAGCTCACACGAGGTCCAGAATCCAGAAGGGAGCCCGTTCAGCCAGAGCCTCAGGGATCGGAAGACACGTCCTCAACTCAGTTGGTGTCTCATTCTTCCAGTGTGCGTGAAGTTTCATTATTTGCTAGTCAGAGGGCTCGAGGGAATGCAGAGCCGGAGGTTGGAGAGGTTAACCAACCAATGCCAAGAGAAATAGATACTCAGAGCGTCAATGATCCTGAAGCTGCCAGTAAGCCAGATGAAGGGGAAGAAACGGATATGGACACCCACTTTGACTTTTCCTTCGGAGAGGAAGATGCTGGGACTCATGAGGGAAGTGATCAAAATGTTGAAATAATTGAGCCTCAACCAAATACTGCTCAAGAAGAAGTTCGGGAAGTAGAAGCAACTGAAGAACAACCCCTGATCATCTATGATATTTAGCGCAATTGGCTCTCACAGGCGATCAGAAGGGACCAAGATGATGATGCGGACCTGGCGGTTGAAATGGAAGAACTTTTAAACAGAACCAGTAAGTCGCCTAAGCGGAAGAGGGCAAGAAAATATACAAGGATGGAAACTAATGAGGCAGGTTCCCGCAGCCTTCATATCGCTGTCCCAAGGGAAGAGCATGATTTGAGTGATGCAATGCCGGAGAACTATACAATCACCACAATTGAGTTGGGACGTCCTTCTGGAGCGCAAGTAGTGGAGGAAGCAGAAAGTTCATTTCAGGCGTTGAAGGATAGGCTGGTGAAAAAGGAAGGAAAGTACAAGAGATTGAAGAAAGAGCACAAGGCGTTGGTTGAGTATGTGCAGTATCTCGCACATCCTGTCACTCAAGGTAATCCAGCGGCAGAGCTTCCACCGGGGTTGCCACGAGAGCCGATCAGCGGCCTTGAAGAAGTGAAGAGGGCTGTACGAGAAGGAGATAAGTGGATAAATGGTGTTCGCACTGAGGCAGAAAAGTTTATGGCGGATCTTGTCTCAGCATTTTAGAATGCCTCTGGTATTCTCTCACGCCTAGATAACGTCGAGCAAGCTTGGGGAGATACCCATATCTTTCAGGATAAAACTATCCCTCGCCTTGCTGTCTTGATGCGTGTGCCCACGCAGACTTTGGTGAATGAAGGGGTAATCCAGGCGGGTGATAGGTATGATTTTCGTGGATGGCATTCAGCGGCGTTCACTGGGAAGAGTTTCTTTGACACTGCAGCTATGGAGTCCTCCAGGTTCAGAAGGGCTATGAGGAATATTCACGAGAGTATCCTCAACACGTTGGAGGCAGTATTCGCAAGAAGGCTTACTCATGAGGAGGTTGAAGTTGAGGGGTTAAGGGCGAGGTTGCAGCCATTATTTTCTGAGATGAGAACGTTTTCCCAGTTGGATTTTGAAAACATCTCCACGTTTTCAACAATCATTCAGAGTACGCAAGATTCTATGGAGACTTGGGAAAAGTCTTGTGAAAAGCATGAACAAATGGTGGCCATCTTGGAGTATCAACTGAATCTTACTCCATCAATTTCTGAGGAGGAGGTCGATGTAGTGCTGGCACGATTCGTAGCGTACGCGGTCAGAGAGAAGAGCAAAGGAATCCGGGTCATGGACGAGAATCTTCTAGAAGGGTAGTGGGCATTAATTGCTCGTGGTGGTCAAAGGAGGAATCTGCTATTTTGGGAGCATTTATGACGCCACTCCTCCACCTTCTGTCAGTTTTTAGGGCAAACTCGTCTAGGGCTGAGGTGGCTCAATTTGAGCCCTCCATTGTAATTCGATCTGGATCGTCAGTTGAGATTGGCCAGCTATATAAGGGGGAGTCCCCCTCATTTGTACTCTAGTAGTCATAGTCAGAATTAGAGAGTAGTGAGCAATTAGTGAAGCAGAATAGAGAGTAGAAATTTTGAGTTAGAATAGTTTTCATTTGCATTATTGAAGAAGAAGGGGAATTCTCCCTTTGAGAATTTTGTAAGAGATTGTCACAAAGGCTATTCTTAATAAAGCATTTCATTGATGGTGGATTCAAACTTTGTTTTGAGTAGTTCGTGAGGTTTCTTCTTCCTTTGACTTCAACTAGGATTTAATTTCATGCTAATAGTTAGACATGGATGTTTATGTTTGATATAAGTGAGCTTCTTTATCCATACCACTAACGTTCTTGCTGATGGTAAGCTCGTCTTGCGTGGTCAACTGGAACATTTTACACGTAACTTCGATCAAGATTCATGCGTAATTATGCATCGTTGTGATGGTAGTTGCACTCTTGAATCGTGATTTGAACATCATTTTTATCCTTTGAAGATTGCACTTTGTTGAAGCTGTCCTATAGGAGGCTAGGCAAGGTTTGTTCGAAGTTCATTCAAGTTGAGCATAACACCCATTTGCATTTAGATTAGAATTTAAAATTTTAGAAATCTCTGCAGCCATTCAAATTCCGCATAATCTTGATTAGTTTTAGGAAATTTGCACTCTAAAGCCAAATCATTCGCATAAAAGTCCCTTTCGAAAAGCATATATTGGTTGTTAGTGCACGTATTCAGAACAATTACGTAAGTCCCCTCGTAAGAACACAGCATATACACATCAACCAAACTGGGTCTATTCGCATTACAAGAACCTTGGAGTTGAAAGCGTGATCTCACTTGCAATCTTAGCACACAGAATACTTTGATCAAGAGAGAATGGAATAGCCTTTGGACTATTTTGTTCTGCTGTTTGGTGCGGTCACAAAAACCACGTCAACACTACTCATCCCGGGAAATCAAGGTGACATCAAGAGACCTCCACGCGGGCTAAGCAAGAGCGAAATAACTCACATCGCTTTGGCCGAGCGATCATAGCGATTGCTCTCACATCATTGTGAACATCCTGGGGACAAGCAATAAGAAGACAGAGTCTAATCCAGGTGCAATATTGTGGGTCCCAGTCAAGATGATTTGGAGCTAGAGCACGGATGACGCCATGGAATAGGTGGAGTCCTGAAACCTTCGACCAGCGTTGTATGAGGCTTGACCCCTCGGGTTTCTTTTGGCAGATCACTACATGCAGCCGAAAGATCTAGCCTCCTTAAGGGTTTCCAACTTTTACCCTTTTTATTTTTCTTTGGTATCACACTATGAAACGTTGGAACTCATTTTCTCACTTTCCAAGGGGTTCTTGAGGGTTTCAACAATCTCCAAACACATTTTCAATGGTTTAATGCATTTGGCTTGTTGAAACCTTCAATTTAAAATAAAAATGTGTTGAAATCAAAGCTCTGGATCAAAAGTTGCACCCTCTAGAAGGTGTTTGGAGAAAACAAGATTAAAAAGAAAGTTGCAAGTGAATAGCATACTAATCCTAATAGAAATCCATGACTCAGGAGCAAACTGCAATAAAGTGGACACCTTACATTGCACTGTTGCATTAATGATGAAATAGTTATCCTATTTTAATGGTAAATTTTGCATTATTCCTGCTGTAGATGATAGAGGGAGAATCAAAGAAGAACTTCACACAGCAATAGTTGCAGGTTATTATTTAACGTAGAAAACTTTGTAACCATATTATTGGAAGGGCTTGAAGAGGATTACATGGTATCAGGGATGAGCCAATCTTTTTACTAGCACAAAAATGCGTATTTACCATTCGCGGAAGCCATTATTGTCATTTTTTGTTCCTATTAAAAACGGGATTATATAACATTACCTTGTAACACTTTCCCAGATAATGTTGAAAGAAAGGAGAATGTCTATTAGGTGGCTAATATAGTTGGATAATAGACATTGTATGGATGCTTAGTAGCCAAGTTATTGGACTATAATTGGCAGAGATAGATTAAAAATTTAAACCCTTAGCAACCTAGTTTTGGATGTTATGGATAGATTGTTAAAAGAAACATATGAATGGGGAAACACCAGTTCAATGATTGTGACCAATAGATAGTGACAAAATAAAATATTAAATAAATTATGACCGCTTTCTTAGCTTTGCTTCCAGAAGCAACCAAAGTGGGCAAAAATGATTGCTTCCTGTACAACATCAGTATTTTGCTGTGTGCTAATATTAATTGCTGCCTTTTCGAACATCAATTGGCATATTCTTTAGAAAAACATTGATGATGAACTTTACTCAAAAAATTTGCTAGCTGCATCTAAGATCAATGAGTGTTAGATATGCTGAATGAGTCAGAAATAAGCAAAACTCCATGTAGTTCTTGGTTGATCAGAAGATAGGTGTCCAGTATTATCTTCCCCCTCAAGAGAAGATCAACCCATCAGGATTGATGACGAGGAGCCTGTGAACAGTGATTTCCAGAGAGACATGTTCCCGTCCGGTCCAACATCAAGCTGCACGACAACTTAAGTCAAATTTTCACTCTGGTATTGTCTTTCCATCTTCATTTGTTATTCCTAGAGTTGGACACCCTCCTGTACATCGAAGGTCTTCTTAACCCTCCCAATTCTTCTTCATCATTGACTAATGCAATTTGCCCTAGTTTAGGCACTTTGCTTTTAACCTCCACTCCCCATTCTAACAGTTAAGTATTCCTGGAGATAATGCTGGAATGCACTTCACCGCTCCTCAAGGATGATATGATGCTTCATCTTGTCCCACAAGTAATTATCCCTCTTCTTTTGAGCTTCCCCAATTCCTTTGAGACAGGTATCCTTCAATCTGCCTCAAACCTCCAACAACCCCCAAAAAGCCCATCAAAGAGAACAAAGAAACTTCTACTTTGATTAAATCCCTTGAAACTAACACAATCAACATCCAGAATGTGGTTAAAAAATTAGATGAATTTAACATCTTGACAATCCCTTTCATGGAAAGCCACTTGCTCTGACAGTGAATTGCATTTTTCAACAAATAGATTTGCATTAAAGTTCTACAGGGATGCATACAACATGAAAGTACTATCTCTTGTATTGGAATTATTATTTCATGTACGACCTGAGCTAAACCAAATCTATTGAGAAACTCCTTACAACAGAGAGGACCAGGAAAATACTTGCTGAATTTATGCAACAAAATGCCCAGGCTTCTAAAAGTCACATTGTTCAACTAGAGAGTTCAATGGATAGTACTATCTGAAGGGGGAATTGAAACTCTTCTTTCTCTAAGCCTATCCCTAGTACAGCTGCCCTATCTTAGACTCCTTAAAAGGAGGTGCACATCGCAACAGAATAAGAGAACCAGTCAACCTGGAAATCCAGCCCAAAGGCCCAAAGGAGGAGCAAGTGCATAAATTTATTTTGTTTATTTTATTAAGGAAAGCACCAAGGGTAAAAGCCACATGCAAGAGAAGGGCAGTTTAAATTCATACTTGTTGTGACCTTTTCACACATCGCCCCATTGCAAATGGGGACCCTTCGTTGTTTTTCGCTTTTGGTTTTGCCTTGGCATCGCAACTGCTTATCGCCAGTCTTTTTGCAATGAGGAGTCTTAATTTTGAATGGTCACCCGAATCGAGTCAATGAATTTTAGCCTGAATCACTGAATGAACATCGCCATCATGCTCAGAGGGCCTGGGAAACGAAGATCGACTGTCGTTTCGGCCGATTCTGGCACTTCCAAATTTTTAGGGTTTCTCACCCCGGGCCCCCTATTTTTTAGGACCTACTTTTTTGGCACTTTTGGGCAATTCTGGGATCCCTATTTTTTAGGATCTATTTTTGGAAAGTTGCTATTTTTGGAAAATTTCTATTTTTAGAAAGTTTCTATTTTTAGAAGGGTCACGAGTTTCGAAAATCCACTCAGAAGTTCGAAAAGATCAACGAAACTCTCAGAAAATCGATTCGAAGATTTTTTGAAATTTTGGTAAAATCTGGAAAATCACATAAAAAAGGTTCAAAAATCTGGAAAATTCGTTCAAAAATGGTGAGAAATTATGGAAAATCACAGGGAAATCTGGTAAAAGCACTAAAAATGGTTGAAGATTTGATGAAATTCGTCAAGAAATCTGAACATTCATGAAAAAATCTGGAAATTCGTGAAAAATCTGAGCATTCATGGCGATCTGGTCATGGTAGAGGCATAAATAACTGACTGAGATATTCGCCTAAGTATGGAAGACTTTCAGCTCACAGTCAATGGTGAAGTTTCAGCTAAAGGGGGACAATGGCATAAAATCTGAAGCAATGGACAGTCACATGATGAAGTCCGCCCATAGAAAGGATGTGAAATGCCTAAGGAAATGAGGCAATGGCCAGACCAACAGCCAAGTCCGCCCTTGAAAGAAATGGTCAATGGCAATAAAATGCATAAAGTCCGCCCAGCCAAAGATTGAAATGGCTACTAACAGGCTGAAGTCCGCCTTGTCCAATGGCTAAATATTGAAGGAAGTCCGCCCATGGCAATGAGTAAATGTCAAGCAAGGGACAAAGTCCGCCCTACAAATGGCTAGCCAAGTGCTAGAGTCCGCCCCTTGTGTGGCAAGAAAAAATGGGCAATGGCAAGACTATCAAGCAAGTCCGCCCTATGCATATGGCCAAATATAATGAGACAATGACCTAAGAAACAATGCAAGTCCGCCCAGCTAGAATGGTTAATGGCAATAAAGCATGCCAAGTCCGCCCTTGAGAAAAGCTAAAGTGGCATGAAATTTAGTAAAGTCCAAGTGTGAAATGGCAAAGAGACAAGGCAAGTCCGCCTTGGAAAAAATGAAGATGGCAACAAAATGTAGAAAATCCGCCCAAGGTAAAAGATGAAAAGTCTAAGGCATAGACAAAGACAAAGTTAAAATGGCAATCAAGTTAATGAAGTCTGCCTTGGGAGAAAGCTGAAGTGGCTAAGAAACAATGCAAGTCCGCCCTATGCTTAAATGTCAATGGATAGAACACAACAAAGTCCGCCTTGGGTGTAGGAAGAAATGGCTTAGAGAATGACAAAGTCCGCCCTATCATGGCCAAGTAAAAGGTGAAGTCCGCCCCTTTGAGCAAAAGAGAAAAAGTCTAAGGCATAGCTAAGAAAAGTTTGAATGGCCAGCAAGTAAAAGAAGTTTGCCTTAGTCTAAAAAGAAATGGCAATAAGCTGAAGGAAGTCCACCATAGACATAAGAAAAGTGGCTTGACAAGTGCTAAAGTTCGCCATGTATAGAGAAGTGAGAAAAAATTAAAATTTTCCTAAGTTCAAATCCAAAGTGCCTAAGAAGATGAAATTTTGAAAAGGCAAATGGCTAAATAAAATCGGACATGGCTAGGAAAATTGTGGACATGGCAAAATAATTTTAGACAAGAAGGAGATTTATGGCCAAGTAAAGTTGGACGTGGCTGGAGAAATGTCGGACGTGGTTAGAATAATTTTGGACAAGAAAAATATTTATGGCCAAATAAAATTGGACGTGGCCAAATATTTTTGGGAAACGATAAAAAAATCATGGCCAAACAAAATGGACGGCAAGAAAATCTTGGCCAAATGAAAATGAAATTTGTAAAAATCTTTCAAAGCTTATCTAAAATAAATTTGTTTTGTTTTACTGCAGGGGGATGACTACACAAGGCGAAAGGGAAGATGGCAAAGAAAGTGTAAGGTTCGACCGAAAAAAAAAACTTGGAAGTCCACCATCGCACATTGAAAGACCAACAGGAAGTCTGCCAAGAGTTTGGCATAACGAAGACAACGGCAGGCACATCGTTAAGTACATCAATTCGAAAGTGAAGACAAACCTACCGAGCACAAAAATGGCCAAAATATTGAAGGTATTACAAAATAGCCAAAATTTGGCTAAGTATGGAAATTCTCCACCTAGAAAAAGTTCCAATTTTCCTCCAAAGCAACCCAAAAGGAAAGACTTAATAACTTCAAGTCTAAACAAGTGCTCCGAGGCGAGGTGAGAAGAAGAAGCCAAAGTCATCCAAGATCAAAGTGCGAAGGACAGAATCATTGACAGGGAAAAATATTCTAAGGCAAGAACAGGGAAAAGGAACAAAGTGATCAAAGAAGACATCCAGCACGTTGAGGTGGTGCCTCGTCATCTTCCGACCAATCAAATTGTTCCAAATCAACATGCAACAACTTTCTATTTTATCTGTTGGTTCGTATTTAGCAAGAAGGACAAGTGTCCTCGAATGCAATTTTCTCATTGGTCGAAGGGTAGCAAACCCTAATTAGGGTTTTATTTGTAATCTTGGCCGTTGATTCCAAATCAATCTTGGCCGTCAAATTGTAATTGGGGAGCCTATAAATTGAGCTCAACCCCTCATTTGTAAAGTATGGGAGCATGTTGCAAAACATGTTGAGATAAGCAACTGTTGTAAGATTGCCAAAGTAATAAGTAATGCATGCATTGTTCTGATGGTGATTGCTTCTCTTATTTTGGAGTTGTCATGGTTCTTATCCCTCATCATAGTCTAGATTTTATTTCATGTATGTTAGATGAATGCAAGATTTGATAAGTATTGATTTGTGGTGAAACTTTTGCTCATACTTTCTTTGAATGGATGATTTTCATTCAATGCGTAAAGTTAACCTGAGCTTATTTTGTGGATGCTTAACTTCTGTCTAATAAATGTTGTTCGATTTGATGGTAGTTATTCATGACGTGAAAATCATAAGCACATTCCCTTGAAGATTGCACCCCTTTTGTGTAGTTGTCGTTGAGCGTGGCGAAGCAAAGCGTGGTTATTGGTTCCACCAAGTCAATACCGTCTCTTGAATTCTTAGGAGTAGACTAGAAACTTCTGAACCTTTATCTCTTTTTCAGTTTGTTTGATCCATGACCCAAGCAATAGAGCTTCATTGTCTAGACCTTCATTGTGAATTGAACAAGCCTAGCGTAAGTCCCTTTGTGTTACCAGCATAATCACATCAAACCACAGAGCTCATCCGCATTCATCTTAAACATTGGAATTACCGATGATCTTACTCTAATCTTAGCATACGAGGTAGCTTTTCAAGAGGGGATAGAGCGTCTTTGGACTCTTTATTCTAGAATGTTTGTTGTGTCATAAAACACGCATCAACAATACTGATAGTTTACTTTTGCTTATGACAGCTCAGATAGTCACTCTTTGGTATTGCTGGACGTTGATCAACTATAATAGCCATAGAAACAGAAAATGGGAAAAAAATATGGGTACCCAAAATTGGAATGTACCCAGCACCAATGCCTGGGTAATTAAAAAACAAGTCAAAACCAGGTCAATGTGGGTCAACACTGGGAAAAAACATGGTAAATGAATTTGATACATGTGTAATTAAACAAAGGCCATTTTTTTTCAAACAAACTATTGGTTTTCCGTTTTTGTCAATAAACCCCTCTAACCTGATTTTTTTGTCATTTTTGCGCTTTCAGGCAGGTAAACAGATTTTTAGTAATTTAGTGTCTTTTAATTTGCCGTGTTTTTCTTGTTTTAACCTGTGTAATTGAATTCCATTTATACTTTTGGTTTGCCATGCCATTGCTGTGTATGTATAATGTGACTCTGATAATAACTATTATCTTTGCTTTCTTAGTCCTATTTTGGTTTATTCATTCTTGCGGTTTTGTTTGGAGCTGTTACCCTAATTTTTTCACATTTTTACATAGCTTTGTCTTTGTCCTAAGTTCTTCCTGAAATAGGCTTAGGATAACATAATTGGTTCACCTTATTAATATAATTCTCTTTTAGTATAAAAGAGATCTTGAATAATATTAGCTCAGGTCTAGCATCTCATATTATTACAGAACAATTTCACCAAAACTTTGACTAGACGAGGTTTTGTAGTGCAATTTTTTGACTGGAATATCTCTAAAAAACTTCATCAAATGCCCCCTAAATTAGAAAAGCAGGTTTTTAATTTTAACAATGTTAGAGAAGATAAATTGCAAAAGGAAGAAAATAAGGCTGGATAGAACTTTTTAAGGATGTTTTCATGCTGGTATGCTATGCATGTTTTTGTGCGCTGGTGCACCTTTTGGTGAAGAAAGGCACTAACACATATCAATTGCTAGTCACTAGTATGCATACAAACTGGATCAATAATAGCTATATTCATTGGTGCTTGATATGTACATGTACAGGTGCTTAGATAGCAATACTTTGGTGCTTGCCTCTGCACTTGTGCTTCAATAAGGAGGTATTCAATTCTTCTTTCCTTTGCCATGTGTACACCGACCCACTTCTAAACCCCAATGATTTGGCCATGTTATTACTATGAATTTCTAGGTACTGCAAGTAGGCACCCATAAAATATCCAAAAGGGGTTCTAAGTATGCTTGTCATTGCAAGGTTTTGCTTAGAGGCTCCATCAAAAGTCAAATTTGATCCAATCAAACAGAGGAGTCCATCTGGTCTTAGAATTTATCAGGAAGAAGCCGCTTGTGTATTGCCCTTGGATTTCTCACTACCTAGCAATAATGAAATCTTGAATGTCTGGTGAGGACAAGGAGGACAATTTCTTTTGCTGTCTTCCAATGAGAATGTAGGTTGTAGCCCTGGCCTGGTTTCTGATGGTTCCAAAAAGAGACTCCTTTTAGTTAGCTTCATTGTCGAATATTTGGGTATTCAACACTTCCAAGTACATCTGCACCATTTTATTGATTTTTCCTTTAATAGTGTCTGCAGCCTTCAGTTTCACCTGAAACATGGAGGCATGATGTGTACAAACATCTTTGGCAATTTGGCATGTAATGAAAAGATGCTTTGCAGTTTCCTCCTCTCAGAGGCAGTTCAGGCAAATACTTGGCCCCACAATTCCCTTTTGTCTTAGCTATTCTTGTATTAGAATTTTGTTTTGTAAGTTGTCCATAAAATCCATCTTATTTCTGTATGTTCTCGACGTAGTGGATTTGATCTTTAGCCCTCAAAAGTTGAAACCGACCATGAATGCTTAGATTTTGAAGCAAAGTCACCTATGGTTTGGAAACAACTTTTGGGTTTATGTTATCTTACCATGTCCAATATAGCTTTCAGCGATTGAGAAAGAGAGATAGTCCTACACATTGCTGAGATTTTGTCCCTTAAGGTGTAGCTGCAGAATTCTGAGGTCTGTGTTAGATGAGTTTAGGGATCCCATTCCTGCTATCTTCCCAAAATGTAGCAATCCTTTTATTGCTGATCTTTCAAGTAAGCCCCTGAGGTTAACTTCAATAGACTAAAATTCACTGTATAGTAAGGCCCATTTAATGGTCCTGTGGAGAGTGCCCCCTAAGTTTTTTCAGTGGGTGCTGCTGAGAAATTTAGGGACAGTTTCAGGGATGATGGTCTCATGGTAAACAAAGGTTTCTGCTGTGTTTGCAGTTATTAAAGAAATTTATGAATACTAGTTTTTAATAGGAAGTAAGGAACATAAGCTATAAATGTAAAGTCACACCGTATGAGGGCTGACATTTTGCAAAATATTTCCTAAATTATTTCTGTGGGCAAAGCAATCCTATAGATTCTGAAGAAATTTTAAGAAAACTCACCAGCAGTTTGGAAACAACTTTTGGGTCTACCTTACTTTCCATATCTAATGTTAGCTTTCAGCAATTGAGAAAGAGCAAAAGTCCTCCACATTGCTGAGATTTTGTCCCTTAAGGTGTAGCTGTAGAGTTTTGAGGTCTGTTAGTGAGTTTGGGATACCCATCCCTTCCCAAATATAGTAATCTTATGATTGCTGAACTGTCAAATAAGCCCCTGAGGTAAACTTAATTGGATTAATATTTGCTGAATTATTTTTATTAAGGCCCATTTAATGGTCCTGTGGAGGGGGACCGCCTAAGTTTTGACAGTTTCAGGGAAGATGGTCTCATGGTAAACAAAGTTTTCTGCCATGTTTGCAGTTATTAAAGATATTTTGTTAATAGGACTACTTGTTAGTAGGAACATAAGCTATAACTGCAAATTCACATCACATGAAGGCTGCCATTTTGCAAAATACATCCTAAATTATTTCATCGGGTATTTCAATCCTTTAGACTCTCCTCAAATCTTCCTTTCACCAACAAATAAGCCTGCTCCAATTTATCAGGTAAAGGTTCTAGGTTTTCTTGTTTGAAGGATTTGTATCTTTCATTGAAAATAGGAGTAGTAGCCCTTTTCAGGAGGCTGCCACAAATTTTTAATGCCTCTTAAATTCTATGCCGACCCGTATAACACAATTGTAGGCTTTCCTAATCTATTTCTTTCATTGGTGGCCATGGGTGGTGCAATTTCTTCTTATTTGGAAATGGGAATGTAATCTTTAGACATCATAACATTTGTGAAGATTGTTTTAACTTTTACGTGTATTAGAATAATATGTATAGCTTTTATTCAGATCATGAGTAGAGTAACCATTCACTGTGCCTTTTCAGTAGCTGTGGATCTATGGATGTTAGGTTTAGAACTTTTAAACAATAAAAGCTATAATAATTAAAAAAAAGGCTATAATCAAATGGAAGGTGGTTAGCTGGCCCTTGTTTGCAGATAATTTTGTATTATTCTTAGTTCCTTTCTTTTATTGTTGCTTTTAATTCAATGTTTTCTTGATGTAGTTCCACCAGATGTGATTTTCCAGTTGCTTTTCATTTTGTGAGCATAACTCTTACTGAATCACTTGCTTTTTTAATCTATAGATTGAATACTTAATTCCTTGTCTTTTTTCATTTTCCCTTAATTTAATCTGTGTTCCTTGTTTGGGCTGATTTTTGTTCCCCTATGCAACTCATCTTGGCTGAAGAGAGCGTCTTCATAATTTTTTTAATAGATTGTACACATTTTATCTGCTTGCCTAATTCATTCCTGTTTTTATTTTTACATATGCCTCTTTCCCTCCATGCATGTACTGGGGGAGGGTGTGAGTGGCAGACAGAGGGGGAAGAGGGAGAATACAAAATGAAAGAACGATGAACTGAAGTTCTATTGTATCATGCCTAATCCTACATTGGTGGCCTATGGGATCATACTAACATATCATTTTCTTTATGATTGCAGCTTGAACATTGGAGGGAGCTGGATGTGTTAGTATCTGGAAATAATTACGAACTATTCCAAGGGAGAGTAAAAAATTTAAAGATCTCAGCAAAAGGAGCTATGTATAAGGTTTTGATCTTGTTGAGCTTGTACTAAAATTGAATGTATTTATCAGTTTTACATCTTTGGGAGAGTGTTGCTTATTTGTAGAAGTTTTTAATCACATGTCAATTTGGAGGAAATCACCAAGACACCGCAATTCTCATCATTATTGTACTAAATCTGTATTCATATATTTCAATTTCAAATCTGTTAGAAATAATTTCACATGCTTTAACCATAATAAAATTCTTTTCTAATCCCTACGTCTGCTTTTGATTAAGACTTCAATTATATTCATTGAGTCATGTTCTACTTCTAAATTTGGAATACCTCCAGTTAGAGCTGTATTTACACCATGAAAATGGGCTATGTCCTCAACTATCTTATGATTAATACTTTAAAAAATCAAAAGGCATAATATGCATTGTCATCCCATTAAATTATGCAATGATTACTCTCCATATGGCAGTTCTTGGAGGTGCCACCCCAGTTTAGCTTTGAAAATCCAAATTGGTGGTCTTCATTGCTCGAGTCCTGAAGGACTTACTAACACTTACTCCTGTCTTGGATAAGTTTTGAGATGGGAGTTATTATAGAAAAATGAGGATGGGATTTTAGAGAAAAAGAAGTGTTTTTTTAGTAATGAAAATTGAAAAGCAGTCTTTTGGAGGCATATTTCATAAAATTAGTGTGCACTTGTGTTAGGTATTAAATAAAGAGAAATCCAGTCCATCTAGATTGAGAGTAAAGAGACTGAGATGCTATGGTTTTAATATGCAAAAGGGAAACACTGTTTCACTGATCCCATCCACATGTGTATCTATTTTATTCTAAGTTACTTATTCATCCCTTGCATTGCCTGGATCTGGGCATTTTTCATACCCAGTCTGGATTAGGTCAATTTGTGAGGGGATTCTTCCAAGGTGCGCAAATTAGACTGTGGGTTTGCCCCAGACAAACCCACGTGAACCTGTGACGAACCTAGAAGAATTTGACAGTACCCAAGTTGAAGTTGAACCCACTTAGAAAAAATACCCTTTCAAAAATTCTCTTTGAACTAAATGATGCCATATATGATGTCATTCTGTTTGCCCATGGCCTTGACATCCTTCATTCACTCCCCATAGTCACTGGTATAGATTTGCTGTGTGTAGAGCATCCTTCCTTGGCTGAGCAGGAACTAATAAAAGCCCATTTTGTGCCATTGTCCATTGTCAAACAGTTTTCCCTGAATCAATAATAAAAGCACAGTGCCATAGTTTTGATTGCAATATTTGTTTGGATGGAATATAAGAATTGATTGATAGGAACTTATAAATTGTGAAGGTTTAACTTTAAATCAAGAGGAATTATTCTATATTGTTAAATTATGAAGGGTTTATTTTAATAATTAAAAGCTATGTTACTGGGTTTGGTTCGCTGCAGGTTCTGGTTTGGATTCGGTCCGTAGGAGGGTTCGCCTAGGGTTCCAACTGGTTAATCTTTCCTGTGCGTGACTGGTTCATTCTTTAGACGTGTTCTCCTGTTCTTCATGTTTCTTTTTTCTGCAGTTTTTTGGCGTCTTTTCTGGGCGCGACACTGCCCTCTATTGGTGCGCATTTCTAGACGTGATTTAACTTTTTGCTGGGCGTCTTTCTGAGCGGCGGATCTCTGTTTTGCAGATCTTTGTGGGTTCATCCCCGACATTGCTGCTCCTCCCGGTTGTTCTTCCGTGAATTTTTTTTTAATGTATAAGAGCCTGCTTTCTGAACCCGACTCTTCGTTAAATTAAAAAGATTTATTCACATTGTTTTTAGAAAAAATCAAATTAAAGTTTTTATATAGTTTTTTTAAGCTTTAATATTTATCTATTAATATTAATTTATTAATTTTTTATTTCTAATTTCAATTAATTTAATTCCAAATTTAATATTCTTAATTTTAATTTCAAATTTAATATTGTGCAAGGTTTATAAATATTAATAATTATTATATTAAAATATATTAAAATATTATAATATATATATATATATATATATATATATATATATATATATATATATATATATATATATATTACATGTTTTTTGTACTAACGAACCCAAAACGAATCAAACCCCCAAAAAAATTTTTAGCCGAACCCGCGAACCCGAACCCGAACCCGAACCCGAACCGGCTATTTAGATTTTTTTTACGGTAGCACGACCCCCTATAAACTGCAGTGCGCCTGGTAAACTTTTTAACGTGACCGGCAGCGCTGGCGCGACACGCCCTCCGGTACCACGGGACGGGGGAGACTAGAACTCGTGACCAGCAGAGCCGCAACGGAATTACTTAGCCAACCGAGCTAGGGCCCCCGCCCTATTTAGATTAAAAGTCATGATAAAGATTTATTTATTTCTTAAGGAAATGCCTTTTATGATTTACGATTAAATACAGACACTTTGAGGATATAATGGAAAATGGGAAATTGAATCAAAATAGGGTGAACAATATATATATGTACATATACATATATGTATATGTGTATATATCTATATATATATACATATATACATAGAAGGGCAATGGCGAGTGAATGCAGCAAGGCATGCAAGAGTGGATAAAGGAGTGGGAATGGTAGAACTTGAAGCCAGGGGTGGAGTGCAGCGGCATGAAGGATTTTGGGCTGCATAAGGGCTCCGGCTGGAAGAAGGGCAACCAACCTAAGGCATGCAGTGAGCTCTCTGCTCCTTTCCAGGAGGGATTTCTTTTTGCAACAAATACCCCTGCCCTTGTAGTTGCATCTTAAGTCCCCACAATTGATAGCTTGAATTTCCTTCACATTTTTAAGGAATGCAAGAACATTGCTAATCACTTTTACGGCTGTGGCAACTTTTGCATTTAATAGATTTTAAAAGGTAACCTAATATCTCTCCTTTACTGATCTCTAAAAGCTGGGCTGTGCCATCCTCACCTGATCCTTTGGGTGGTCTAACTTTGATGCCACGGTATGTTTGGCAGATGAACATCTTGATTTCCCTATCCTTGATGGCAGTATTGAGGAGAAAGCAGACAATATGGGTAGCAGGTCCTTGTTTTCAGATGTTTAGGGAAGTGTCCTCCCTATTACAAGATTATTTCTTGGACTAAAATTACCTGGAGCAATTTGGTGACACCTTCTGTTTTGTTTTATAACATGACTTCTTCCTCCTATAGTTCCTTTCTGTTGAAGACAGTGCTTTTGTGCAACAAAATGGTCCTTGTTTCTTCAGAAAGGTTGTAATGTTCATGGCTCCTTGGTCCCCTTTTTTCGATGTAGAGGTTGTCTCCATTTCCAGGATTCTGATATGCCTGCAGGCTGAATATGTATAGCCTTTCTCTGAAAATGAGAGAACCAGGATTAATTAAAAATTTGATTGATCAGGTGCGTGAATTTGTGAAAATCAATGAGCAGATTGGCCCTAAGTGCAGATTTGTGAGGATTTATACATGGATCGAAATCTCCAAGCTAATTTTCCATTCTATTTGGATTCACTCTTCGCAGGGCATTTGGATTTAATTTTTGAACTTTGAAGGTTTGTTGTACATATGCATTAGGTGTGATATGAGTGGACATAAAATTGCGGTCTGTCCTTCCAAAATTCCTCTTGGTCTGCAGTCTATTTGTCTGAAACAATGGATAAGGAAAGTAGGCAATCTAGACAAAGCCTTTGTCTGGCACAACCATGGTCAGTTTTTTGACCAATTGAAGTCTTTGCCTTCTCAACTCCTAGCCCATACCAGTGGGCTTGGAGAGCTGCTCATGCCTTTAGCAGATTTGAACAATATAGTTGCTCCTTTGGCTTCCAATCACTCTGAAATAAGTGATGAGGCTCAACCATGCACAGCTCAGATTGCTGGGGTTGATGAAGATTTTCAACATTGTGTGGAGCAGCTCTTAGAGGAAGAGGCATATTTTCTCCAAGATCTCACTGAAGAGCCTGAGCTGGAAATGAATGACATCCTCGAGAATGAAGAATATCAACTATTCCTCCGATAAGCTTAATCATCTCCCAGTCTAAGCAGAAAATCCAAACCATTGTAATATTTCAGGTAAGCAGAAAGGGAGGAAAATGGAAGCTGCAAAAACTATGAATGGAAGCTTGTGATTGAGTTGATGATGGCACACAGTTGACTGGAAGCTGAAAAACTATGAATGGAAGCTTGTGATTGAGATGATGCACACAGTTGACTATGAAGTGGGAGGAAGCTGCTATCAAAACATTTGTAAGACCTTGGAACTGGGTATGCCCTTCAATGGATCCTCCAGCCTCAGATTGAATTTTTTTGCTCTTTTGAGTGGAATTTAATTTTCTTAGGTGGTTTCATCTTTTCTTTGTAGGATAGAGCTCCTCCAAATGTTGGCTGATTAATTGTTGGGATTTTCTCTTTTAAGGGCTGTGGCCCCTTAAAAATGGTATTTTTTGATATGATTTTAGTATAAAGTGTATGGGCCCTTTCCCCTCCCATTGATTTAGAAAAGACAAATACATGTAGACCTAAGTTACCGATTCGCCATACCTAGCTCCTGGATACGATACGGTACGATTCGGGTACGAAATTCGGGTACGGTACGGTACGGATTCGTCCAGGATTCGTTTTTTGCTCTGTGGATTCGTATCAGATTCGCCAGCTGACTGTGGATTCTTCCAGGATTCGGCATGAAGAATCCGGGCCGAATCTGAGCCGAATTTCGCGTCAAAAAGCCCAGTTTTAAAAAAAACGTCTTTTTTTAATCATTTTTTATTGTTTGTTTGACCTTATGTTGACTTCTAAACATTAAAATATTCGTTGCAACCCTAATTTCGACCTCCAAACACACTAAAAAGGTAAAAACAACTTCATTTTAACAATTTGTGAAAGAAAAACGAATTTTTTTGCCTCCATTGCTGAACTTGCTCTTTTGCTTGCACAAGCTCGAACAGAGTTGAAGGCTGATCGTTGGTGGTTCAAGGTTGATTGCTGTGCTATTCCTAAGCACTTGCAAGTGTTTGCCAAGATTCAAGAAGACTGTAGAGCAAGATTTGTTCAAAAAAGGTAGGTTTCTTTGAAATTTTTTGATTTTTTTTTTACATTTTTTTTAAGTTTCTGTTTAACAAATGAACTATTTAGTTTTGTTTTTATTGTATTACTACAACTTTTGTTGATTGTTCTCATTCTTTTAAGCTTTTTAGTTTCAAATTTCAATACCAAAATTATTTCAATCTATTGTGCCCTGGCCCTTAGGTATTACAATGGCATCTGCTTCTAATTCAGGCCAATCTCGTTTCAAAATAAGTGCAACCTCTCCCCTTTGGAAATAAAATGGTTCAACAATGTCCAGGTGGTGGAGTATTTATTTGGATTTGTGGTCATTGCAAAGTTCAATACACGAGCTCATACAGTCGAGTCAAAGCCCACTTGTGTAGTATCCCTGATATTGGCATCAAACCTTGTCCGGGACCTCCAGAAGGTGATGGCAAAGGCCTTGCAGATGACATAGTGTTGAAATATATTGCTGAGCAAGAAAAAGCAGATCAAAAAGCTACTAGTGCTAAAAAAAACCATCCTTTGAAGAAAGGATCTCAATCCATGAAACCCCCTACACCACCTACTTATATTCCACCTACAGAAAGCCATCCATTTATAAACATCCCTCAAGAGCAAACCGTGCCCTCATCAAATAAAAGATCTAAGGGACCGTTGGAAGTTTCATTTCAGAATGAGGCAAGAGAGATTGCTGATCAAGACATAGCAAGATGTGTCTATGCCAATGGATTGGCATTCAACGTTGTTCGTTCACCATATTGGCAAAAAATGGTGAAATCTATTAATGAGGCTCCAAAGGGGTATAAGGGCCCAAGTTTTGAGAAGGTGCGTTGCACCTTATTGGAGAAAGAGGTGAAACATGTAGCAGACTCTTTGAAGCCCATAAGGGATTCATGGATTGAAACAGGGGTGACCATCATGGATGGAAAGATGCAAAAAATCGCCCATTGATCAATAAAAGGGGCAACAACGCAGAGGAAATATGTGTGCCCTGCCATTTTTCCACAGGACACCTTGTGCTGTCCACTCCCTCAATCTAATGCTACAAAAAATTGGATCCAAAATTGAGTGGATCAAACTGTATGCCGAAGACATCTCACCAACACCATATGACACACTAGCTCAATATTCAAATTTTTAGTTTTCTTTTACCAAACCCACCGGAGGACAGGTTCTTTGTGCCATGGTAATCAGCCCTAATTGCTATCAATACAAACACAAGCTAAGCCCGACACCCCAGGTGCACAGATCCATCCAATGCCCATTTGATGTCATCCAATAGTTGCCTCCCACATCCCACAACTTAATTGAATGTTTTATAAAAATCTATATATTTTAATAAAAGAAGCCCTAGGCCTTTTTTTGTACAATTTTGGGGGTGAGCATTCTAACAATTAGGCTTTTGAAGTTTCTTAAAAGTTTTCCAAAACTCAAATCACTTATTATAATTGAGTGGAAGCAACCCGGTACTGATGTAGCATATATAGATGTAGATATGCTAGATGAACCCTGATTTACAATCATGGGGTTCTTTATTATTATATGAGAGTAATCACGAAATATCTACTAGAAACATTACTACAAAAAGTAATTTATAACACATATTACACATAAGAGAATTGTAGTATTCATTCATTACATATGGCTAACAATTACATCATAGTAGACAACGAATATCTATCCGCACAGTCACAAAAGAACTGAGATATGCATACAATGCCAGCACAGAGGAGTTGGATTGAAGCTATACCAACTTTGATCGTTGCAACATCTTGCTAACAATAATCAACTTTTTGTTTCAGACTAATTGTAGATGTACATATAATAGATATGTGTAGAGTATTCATTCTAATTTATACATTTTATAGTATTCTATTACTAGTACGGCCGATAACATAATTATTTATTAACAAGGCCATCTACATCATCCCCTCCCTAAAAAAAAGTCTTCCAGACGACTACAACAAAAACTGGAAGACTACCTAGAAATAACACTAGTGAGAAGTTGGGTGAGAGGATGTCCCTAGAGCTGGGTATACTAAGGAGGTCGGGGTGGTAGCTTGTGCACTTTGCTCTCGACGCCAGTAGACTTCCTTTGTCCTGAGCTTTAGGTGGTGTGCTGCCTTTAGCTTGTTCTCCCTAGCTGTTTTCACCAGGTGGACCGCCTCCCTTGGGTGCTGGTTGATCTTTGTTATCTTGTGATCCTTTTCCCCAACCTGCTTGGCCAACTCCTCTTCCAATGCCTGTACCCTCATGTCTTTCTCCCCAACCTGCTTAGCTAGTTCCTCTTCCAATGCTAGTATCCTATTGTCTTTTTCAGCCAACTCTGTGTCTCTAGTGGCCACCTTTGCTTTCTCCTCCAGAAGATGAGCCTATTGTTGAAGCTCGCTCTCAAGATGCTGGTTGGAGTAATTTGCCTTTGCATGGATCTTCTAGGAGAGGGCTATAGCCTTATCAGCGTTGGCGGTCATTCTTGGATAATTTACTTTGTATATTTTGCACGTATGAAACAGTTCTCTATAGGCCATTTCCATCTCAAAGAGCTGAGCTATCAACTCGCCATCCTTCTTGTGGAATGTTGGCCTTTTTGGGAGCCAGGCTGCCAACATTTCTAGTGTTTCCTTGTCAGGCCAATCACCTATAAAAATGCTTCTGAATTCCTTGTCACAATCTGTCTTCATGAATTTCAGGATTTTGCGTGCCTCCCGCCATGCTACGGGAGAGTGGCTGTGATCTAGAGTTTTGGCGATGTTTGACACTTCTTGGATCATGGTTGCAATGGGTTCCAAGTCCTTCAGGTACCTCCTAATGGTTCCCTATGGATCTTTCCTGTTTGGTTTGGCAATTTCCACCATGATACCTTCAGACATCTTTGAATCACTCCTCGAATCGCTTGATCCCTCTCCTGTGGATCCAAAATATATTGTCTGATGTGTGCTACAATTTCGTTGTCATCTCTGAGGAGTTTAAATTCCTGCTCAAACACCCTCTTCAGTGTTCGCCATGATGTTCGGTGAACTGCATCCAGTTCGCTGTACCAATCAATGGCTACGCCCCTCAGCGTCGCTGGGAATGCTCTCAGCCAATAGTCCACATCATCTTGCTTGTTGGCTATCCAAATAGTCTCGCACGTCTTGCAATGTTGTATTGGATCCTTTGACCCATTCCCCGTGATCTTTGGCAGCTTCTGCCTCTCGGTTGGCGGAGTCACCATGCTTCTCCCTCGATTCCCTCCTTGTGTGTAGGACTTGATTGGATTGGTTCTCCCGCGTCATTCCAGTGCCTATCTTGCACTCTCGGCCACGTACAGGTCTTCCCCATGTCCCTTCTCAACGTCCTCTACACCTTGAGTCTCTTGGGGTTCGTTCCTATACTCCCTTTGCCTTGGGGTTTTTGGCTCGATCCTCCAATTCTCAACCCTTCGTTGTTGTCTGATATGGACAACTCCCAAATGCATCGAATACTTCTCTCAAGCTCTTCAGTTAGTTCATTTTCATTTTCATTAATTCTATATCTTTCTCTGCTTGCTACGAACGGTGTCTTGAAGGGTCCTTCGTCCCTTTCCTCGGCAAGGTTTTGGTGTGCTCTTGTAATGGATTGGTTTATTTCATTAATATCCACATTGGTTTGTTCAGTAATTTGTTTTAGTCTTCTCTGTCTGTTGTCTTGCTCTTGTAATTTGAGTGATTGTCATACCTTTTCTTCTAGTGTTTCTTGCCCGATTGGTACTCGGCTCTTATCCTTATTGGGCTATACAAGCATTAAATGTTGGTCGTACGATCATTGGTTGCCGGGAGTATGTATTTGGCTAGTATCACGTTCCTCTTCCTTCCGCTTTGTCCTTTCCTTGTATTGTTGTAATATCTGCTGTTTCGGTGTTCTTGGTCACTTTCCGCTCAAAGATCTTGCAGAATGATGTAATGACGTGCCAACAACCTTGGTAGTCAGTTGAGGAGATGCTTGACCTTTGGGTTGACGTGCAGTCTTTCCCAGATGACTGACTGGGGAATCTCTCGGCTGAGAGCCTCCCTCCGTACGTGCTCCCTCAACGAAACGTCCCACAGGTTGACAAGGTCTTGTGTCAAGTCATCTTCTCGTTCCTCATTTGTTTGTATGGGTTCCTTAGTTGGCCAACCCATCACGACACCATCCTACCGTTGGGTGATTTCCCTAAGTTCACTTAGGCAACGACACCAAATGTTTACTCACTAGGGTTCTTTACTGTTATACGAGAGTAAATGGAAATTCACAAAACATATACAAAAGGTATTTTATGACACATATTGCACAGAAGAGATTGTAGTATTCATTCATTACTTATGGCAACAATTACATCATAGTAGGCAAATCTGTCCAACTATAAAAGAACTGAGTGCATAAATAGCCAATTGAGGTTGGTTGAGATACCAACCGTTGGCAATGCCTCCTAAGTAATCAACCGTCAGACTAATTGCCAATTACATTAATCTGTGCAGTATTATTCTATCTTATTTTGTGCTACGAGTACGGGCGATAACATAATTATTTATTAACAAGATCGTCTACAAACCCAAAATGAGGTCAACCCCTTTTTTTTGGCTGAATATGCACACCAAATCCAAACCTAAATCTGAACAAGCTACTGAGGTTTAATTCAATTGGGGCTTGCTGCCTTTACTACCAAAAGTGGACTCCAAGAAGGAATTAATTAGCCTAGAACCTCAGGTAGTCCCTTTTAAGGATCTACATCTGAGAATTACAACCTCTTATGGATGAATGCAGATAGAGAGCTGCCAAAGCCTCTATAAAGACAGTGATGTTTTCCTCAGATCTCATAGAAGATGGAACATTGAAAATAGAGTGATATGCTAAAAGTAATTCTTAAAGCGGTATACTGATTTCAGGAAGAGAGGTATGTTTTGAACAAAGAGGTGTTTTGTGGATCAATGAAGGTAAAAAGGGTTATGTTTACAGTTTTTGTAGAGATTCAGGATACATACAAAATTGCACTGTTCAACAATCACCCAATATGTGTGGATGAAAAGACTTAACCAGATTGCTTTCTTGAGTTTTTTCTTGTACTAACCCCTGCAAATGACCCAAAGCTTGAAAGTGATGGCTAGTTAGAGAACAGCTTGCCTGAAGGGTTAGACAATGAAAAGACTTAATCAGAGAGCTTTCTTGAGTTTTCTCTTGTACTGACCCCTGCAAATGGCCAAAAGCTTGAAAGTGATGGCTAGTTAGAGAACATCTAGCATAGAGGAGTACAATCTACACTATCCAACTAATTAATTCTACAAAATGTGACATACCTGGAAGTACATATTATTCTTGAAAGTACATATTACCAAATTCTTGACGTTTTATGTAAAAGTTTTTACATATGTAAATGTTCAACTTTACTTTTTAAGAATATTTAAGACTATGCTTTATCATTGACAAACTCAATTGTCATAAAATTACCCATGATTGTTGTCTTTAAACTTTATTGTAGTGATAAAAAAACTCACTCCAGTAGACCCTAATTTAAAGTTGCATGTGCACATTTATTCTTGAAACTTCGTAAATCTATGTTTTTCTGGAATAGTAGTAAATGGTTTATATATATTTTATTTGATAACATAAAAAGATGCACCACATGTACAATTCCTAATTGTTATGTCTAATAGCTTCTACATACCTGGAAGTACATAAATAAATTTTAACTGTGTATTTGCTACAGAGAATGTTGATGACTTGGAAAAGTACGATTGTTCATGGACATTCACTGTGGCAGTACAGATCATGCCTTTAATTTGATATTGGTGTCTACATGACTCTCCTATTAGGTTATTATACATTGCATCATTACAAAATCAACTTTTACATGCCATATAAACAAATGTTATGCTGTTAGTTTCCATTAACCATGTGTCACTACATTGGCTATTTGTTGTTCCTAAGAAAAGTGGCTGTCCACTATCCTTTATCAATGTGATTTAACCTTTCAAAAGAAGTATTACTTTAGCTATTCATGGCCAGCATCTTATTTCCTATTAGCAGACCCATGCTTATCAAATCATTGTGGAGCTCTAAGAAATGATTAATGGCGTGCTGAAAGGACAAAATATTACCAATAGTTGCACTATGCTCTTGACACATGAGAACTGTAAGCTCAGATCAGTGACAGAAGAACATTCTAAAATTTCTTTATGGATAATATCTGCTGTCCCAGTGATGCATTTTAAGCAAGCACGTATCAAAGATTTTTGTGAATTTATTTTAAATTTGTATCCATGCTTTTATTACTTATTTTCCATGTCTGGAACAATGACAAATTTTCCACCTGAGTTTTAGTGACATGATGTATTTACTGCTTTGACAGTAGTATAATTTCTATGAAGAGTTGCTTCATAACTTTCCATTCAATGTATATAATAGTCAGAGAGATGGGTCTTGAAACTTTTGCTATAGGTATGAAATCGGACATTAACAGCTGATATTTTTATTTGACAGGGAATCTACCTTACAAATGTACAATTAGTTGCTGAGGACATCAAGCTGAAATTAAATAGCTCAAGGTCCAGTAATTCATGCCTCATTGCCCGACAATGTTTCCATAACCAGATTTTGACTCATGCTACAATTTACCAGATTTTGAATTCGTGCTACAATTTACAGACTTTTCATTGGATTTTCACGGTGTACTATTTCTTATTGTTTTTACTGGAAATAATATGTTCATGAGTTAGTCATATGAGCTGAAAATGTATTTGTGTATATTCTCATATAAATGTTTATTGTATTGGCATTATGAGAAGATGACAATGTCCTGTCATGATTTCCAGGCTTCTAAAAGAGCCATTTCGGGTGAAGGCTTCTGCACAAATTAATGAGCAAGATTTATTGTCCAGGTTAGCAAGATTTATTGTTCTTCTGAAGAAACACATTTTAATTTGTGCAAGCAGTCCTCTAAAGACAACTGCCGATTAAATAATAGGGGCATCTATGTCCGTTATTGCATACCTTTCAAGTATCAGTGACTAATAGCTGATTTAGACCATCTTGTCAATGAAAATAAAAATCAATACATATATATAAGCAGTCTATATGTCATTTGTGACGTATAACAAATGTTTGTAGTAGTGTTGGAGGCATTTGAATGTCTCAGATAGATTTTCTTTCTTCTTTTACCAAACTTTGATATGCTGGCTAAATTAATTATATCTGGTGCTCCCTTTTCCAAAAATAAGCCTTTCGAGCCCCTTGGTGGCGAAATTGCTAGCTGAAATATCATCAGGAAGGCTTCGTATTAATCTCTCAGATATAAAATTGAGTTTGAAGAAAGGAGCTTTACAACTGCATCCAGATTCATTGCCTAAACTTTTGAGGGTTGACAGTACATCTTTTAACAAAACAGAGCAAGATGAGAGAACACCTTTGAAACTACAAGTAGAAGATGAGGGAAGTCTTTCCATATTTTCCAACAATACAGAGACTACAAGTGATGGTGAGCCTGCTTATCTGAGGAAATTCTGGTTAGGACCTGATGTCAGCATCAAGACACTGGAAGTGCAAAGATCAGGAATTTTACTTGATGGCCATTTCCTTGTACGACCATGAAACAATGTACTAGTGGACTTCATGTTGCATCTTCCTTGTACAACTATGAACAGATGTACTAGTAGACACCGTATTTCGAAAGTCTTTTATAGATCAAATATTTTATATATACTGTATTTGCCTTATAGGGACTCTATTCCTACACTATTGATTTTTAAGTTGAATCCACATCAGTCATGGAAGAGGAAAAAAAAGACAGTGCATCAAATGAATTGTTATTTAATGTAACCTTGACCCATGTAATCTTGTTTACGAACAAGGATGTTGGTCTCAGCTAGCATTACAAAAATGGTTGAATGAGAATTTTGGTTCTGAGGGTAAATAGTTCACTTACACCTCCAGATTCAGGAAGCATCCTCACTCTTAGTCTGTATGAGGCAATTGTCGTTCAAGGTAAATTAAAATGATTAATACACGCAATAGGTTACTCTGAAATCAGGATAACAGCCACATTGCTGTTGAGGAACAAATATTCGTTTTAAGGGTTTGGCATATTTGGGGATGTGATGTGCTTGAATTAGATCTTGGCTATGGAATTCAAATCCTGAATAGCCACATTTTCTCCTGAGGGTGGAGAAACTCATTGGGTTGGTCCTTTTCATTAATAGCTAGAATTAATATCGCATTTTGTTGTTCTACTACAAAGAATGCTTTTAAGTGACAGATCCATGGAGCGTCCACAATTATGTGGCCTTTTACTATTTTCTTGAAAGATTGCCTATGCAGCTGATTGTAGCTAGCTCGAATAAGCAGAAAAGAATTGTATGTAGAAATTTAAATAACTAATTCTTATTAATTTTTCCCTAGAAGTTGTATTTTTGGTTGTTAGGGAAATCATGATGCCTTGGGAAAACTACATCTCAGTAGATAGATTTTAAACCAGAGTTACATGATTAGACGACTTCTAAGTTTGTCATTGGTTTTCTACACAGTAGTTTATGAGGGGGCGTATTTTCATTTTGTAAATTTTTAAACAAATATCTCCTTGCTGGATTTGTAATTTTTTTCTGAAAAACATTTTTGTGGTCAATACCATTTTAGGTTATGTTTTTGTCATGAGCTCAAGCTAATTTTGATTATACATGCTTTGGGTGTTGAATTGTTATTCTAAGATCCTGTTGTTTGCTGGTTAAGCTATTATCTTGTGAACCACTGGTTCTGTTTGGGCTTGTAAAAAAATTCTGGAAAATCATTTGCTTGCTAATACCATAATTCGAGGTATTATAGTATTATAGATTACAAATTCTTTTGGTTTTGATTGTTTGTTAGTGTAAAACCTTTTCTTTTATGAGTCAATGCTAATAGACTCTCGAGTCTCAAGCGCCCTAGAATGCACACCCAATAAATGCATTCATGGTTTTAAGCAGCCCCTATTCTCACTAATTCAAGGTGAAAATTTCTTATCTTGGAATTAGTTTACTGCAGTTTTTTCAAAATTTACTTGATTCTTCAAGTTATTGTGTTTAAACATTGGGTATATTTATTAGTTGATAAATAAAATATATATTAATATTCAAAAAGATAATATGGTAACAAGATATCATTAAAAACATTTAGTTTAGGAAGGAAGCTTACGACAACAATTCAAAGAGTGTCAACCAGCCATATCAAGAAGAAAATTGATCAAGAGAATCCAGACGCCAAATTAATAGAACTAGATTATTTAATAGCTGAGCTTAGAAATATAATTAGTATATATAGAGAGAGCGTAATTTTTCCATAAAGAAACTATTAGAATTACCCTCTAATCTCATCCATGTATGAATATGCCTATGGGTATCGTTAAGAATAAGCTGCATTCACTAGCAGATGATTTCTAACGTTTGACCTTTGTCCTCAGCTTCCCAACCCATCTTAAGGAGATGTTGATGCATAACATTTATCAAGGAAACAATTGTACTAATGTTCTTGTGACCACTTTCTTGATTACTAGAGTTGACATGTCAATGTTCTGCATCAAGGACTTCAAGTCTTTCAGAAGCTCAATAATACAAGAGTCTTCTTTCTCCACAGTGCAGCCAACCTTGAGGAGAAGAGGGCTGCCTACTTCCCATAAAAGGTTTTCTTTTTAATGTGAATATGCTCCATGTTATCATCTTATCGTTTTCCTTTGTTGTTAGGTGCCGCTTGAAGAGTCTCTTGTCTACCAGACTCATTAATTTTTTGGCTATAGGATATAGGCCACACCCTGCACCTACGAACACCGCCTCTTTCTTAGAGCCAAAGTCTGTTGGGACTAGATGTCATAAACCTTTTAAATCTTAATGTGATTATTTATTTATTTTGTCTAAATGAAAAAAATGACCTGTTTGAAGTCACATATTTGTAATTTAAATTATGATGTTTGTAATAATATCTACTCTCATGTTAGATGTGTAAGACAATATTTATGATGTTAGAAGATGTAAAATATTTTATAACACATGCAAGAGCATGTAAGAGGGAGTTACAAATTGGACAATGACTTTTGATCAACTTATGATATGTAAGAATGGCGCATCATAGAACATTTTGTATAAGAGATAATTGAGTTCAAAATAGAGTACTAATCTATAAACTCTATTTTTTGAATTTAGAAATCAATTAAAACATTTAGTTTTCTCCTACTTATCTTGCAAATAAAAAGTTTAGATTGTTATGAGGAATTAACGTTCTTCAAACATAAACAAACATATTAACAACTTGCAACCTTATTCCCACTTCTACAAACATGTTGAAAGCATATCTCCTTGAAATGACTAGAAAGTGATAAAGTGTCTTTTAGCAACTTCTGTAGCCTTAAATTAGATAAATTGCCAACTCTATCCCCTATGTTCTGAGTTTGAAGTCGCTATCACAATAAGTTGGGGACAATTGGATATAATTAATAATTCTCAATTCAAAATGAGTCTTATTTCAGCAACATTATTAGAGTTGAGACCCATAGTTTTGGTATGAAAGGTGATATTTTCCTTTTATCACTTTCAATTGTAATTCTTGCCCTAAATGCCCAAATAAACTTTGAAGCCCCATTAAAATTCATTTTGATCCAATCCCTTGTGATTTGTTCCATCTTCTTGACTTGCTTTTCAACTTAACTATTTACTTGCTATTATCAAACTAGAATCTCAAAAGTGACCAAATTAGCAAATAAGGTAGGCAATACCTATCAAATGATTCATCACTAAGAGGATCAAAAGTGGGGAATGAAATTAATCCTCCAAGACACACCAAGCCAAAATAGCTCTCTCCAAGAACAATCTCTTGAATAGGTCCATGTTGAACTCATGACCAACCCAGGTGTAGGTTCCTTGGTCTTCTAGTCAAAACCTCATCAAAGAGTAACTATATCAAGAAATTTCTAGCCTCACCCAAATTTGATATGGGTGTGTAACTTATCATCTCATGCCAACTAAACTACAACATGCAATAACCAAAATCTTACAAGAAAATGATCACACCACCCATTTATAATATTATCACAAATCACTACCAAAGCTCCAACTTTAGAATCAAGAACTCTTCATGATGCAATAACCTACATATCCTTGAAAGAAGATCATATGTCTCCAACTAACTTATTCTCTCCTAAGAGCACCTATATCATGCCAAAACTCTAAATGCACAATCAAGAGTCCACCATGCACAATAACATCCATCCTATAAACAAGGATGATTCATAACTATCACCTAAACTAGATATTCCAAGAGCTTTGCATGGTATGAAGATGTTAACACCTCCAAATCACATGAAGATAAGCATCTTCTATCAATAGAACTCAAGATGTCAAATAACTCTCACTACATTAAACAAATAGGATCCAAGGGCTCCTCCATGGCACAAACAATCACAAAAAAAGATCATTTATCACGAAATGATGAAGCCACATCATTGTCAAAGATCCCACTAAACTATGATATTGAGCTACACATGACATCACAATTTCATCTCCTAAATAAAGATCGCCCATTGTTTACACACTCAATTGCAACACCAACACCTCTAGAGGATAAGGTAGAACCATGATCTGCAAGTCAAGAATATAAACCACCACCTACAATAAGTAATCAATAAACACCAACAACATGTTGCAAGTATGAGCAATTGGTGTTGTCATTGATGTCAACAAGCCTGTGTTGTCATTGATGTCTATTGTTGGATGAGATTGTTGAAAGAGTTTGAGTAGTTGTATGTTATCCATGCTTTGATTAGTTGCATTATGTTGTCATTAGTAAAGCTTCTGGTGTCAACCTCTAGTGTTGCTTTGATAAGCTTCTGTTTATGGATGAGGAAGTAATAAAGATGATGAAGATGTGTCTCTGGTGCTTGGTTTCCAAATGCTTTTGAGAAAATTTGATAAAAAGAAGAAACAGTGTGTTGTAGTGGTGTTCTGCGTTGTAGAGTTGTGTTCTTGTGTTGCTCTGCATTTCTTCTAGGTTGAAGATCTGCCTGTGCGATTTGAATATGTTGATGAGAGGTTTTTAGAGGTGTTATAATCAAGAGTTGGTGTGTTAGATCGCTATATAGAAGTTGTGCTCACTAGTGTGTGAACTATACATTACAAAGGTGTCTAGGAGAAATGTTTTTGCTTTAGGCATTTCTTTGCAGTTATGTTTCAGATCTTGCAAATTTGCAGTGTTGATATCTTTGTTCAGTCAAGTTGGTTTGTGGTTTGGTGCTTCGGAAGTCAGTTTTTCAAGTAACAGTGTATGGCATGTTAGGGTTAGAGATGGCAGATATCTAACAATTAAATGTAGATTTAAATAATAAACAGAGAAACTAAAATATACACAGAATAAATCATAACACAGAGAATTTAACGTGGTTCACCCAATCTGGGCTACATCCACCAAACCGCAGCCATCCAATACTTTTATTATCTAGTGCAAAACCTATTACAATCTTGCGAATAATCGATTTTTCCTCATACAGTAACCCCCATTCCAACCCCTTTTTAACAAACTTTTAGAAGCTTCTAGAATTAGGGTTTTACAAAGTCGTTTCTTTCATTTTCGGAGATTTTCCTTTTTCACCCGGGGACAGGGGCAGGTGTCAAGATACCATGGGCTATACTGATATAGCATGATCGGCCACATACCAACAATCTCCCACTTGGAGACTGATCGGCTCCACACCATCACAACCTCCCACTTGAGATGATCCTGGACAACACTGCTGACTTATAGCTCCCACTGAAATAAGGACCTTGGACCCTGTTGCTTTGTTATACTTGAATTCAACCTTGAAGGCCAACCGAAGTTGAAGAGGAGTTCAGCTTCTCCCCTGCCCGTAAACATATCCACTGGATTGACATCGTATGAATCTTGGCTTGACCTGTCCCATCTTCCAACACCGACCGAATGAAATGATATCTAATTGTATGTGTTTTGTTTTAGAATGCAAGACATAATTCTTTGCAAGATGTATAGCACTCTGACTGTTTGTAAATAAGTAATTTCCATCCTATTGTTTTCCCAACTCATCCATGAACAATTGCAGCCATATCATCTCCTTTGCTGCCTCTGTTGCAGCAACATACTCTGCCTCTGTGGTGGATAAAACAACCACCTTTTGCAATCGAGAAATCCAACTCACTGCTGTCCCACCAACTGTAAATACATAACCTGTGGTACTTCGCCTGGTATCTATATCCCCTGCCAAATCTGAGTCAACATAGCCTTGTAAATCAATATTAGAGCCCCCAAAACATAAACACTTATTGGATGTACCTCTCAAATACCTGAGAATCCATTTTACTGCATTCCAATGCTCAACTCCAGGATGACTCAAATACCTACTAACAACTCCTACGACATGTGCAATATCCGGTCTCGTGCATACCATGGCGTTACATTAAACACCTACAGCTGAAGCATATGGTACCTTGGACATTTTTTCTTCCTCCTCTTGTGTCTTTGGACACATATCCTTAGTCAATTTAATATGACTAGGCAAAGGTGTGCTGACAGCTTTTGCATTCTCCATATGAAATCTCTGCAACACCTTTTCAACATAATTAGCCTGAGATAAAAACAATTTTCTATTTTTCCTATCTCTACAAATTTTCATACCAAGGATTTGCTTTGCTGCCCCCAAATCCTTCATAGCAAAATATTTTGCTAACTGTTGTTTTAGCTCACTTATGTGATCCATGTTAGACCCAACTACAAGCATGTCATCAACATATAAGCATAAAATAATGTAGCTGTCATTATCCAACCTCTTAAAATAAACACAATGGTCAGAATTACACTGTAGCCTTGCTCAGCCATAAAACTATCAAATTTCAAATACCATTGCCGAGGTGCTTGCTTCAAGCCATATAAACTTTTCTTCAATCTGCACACTAGTTTCTCCTTACCTTTGACCTCAAATCCTTGTGGCTGTTCCATATATATTTCCTCTTCCAAATCACCATGGAGAAAGGCTGTTTTAACATCAAGCTGTTCTAAATGCAAATCTTCAGCAGCCACAATACTTAAAACAATACAAATAGAAGTCATTTTAACAACAGGAGAAAAAATCTCATCAAAATCAATACCCTTTTTCTGTGCAAATCACTTTATATCCAACATGGCAAAGTTGTCTGAGTGTATTGGGTGTGTACATTCTTCAGGTGGAAGTTGTTGTGAAGGAGTTTGATGGATTTCAAGGTGTTCGTGGAATATTATAGATCATGTTTAAGCATGGTGTGTGGTTTGCAAAGCGTCCTTGGGTTTGAGGAAGTGTGTACTTAAAAGTTTAATGGTGTTTGCATGAGTAACGACTAACATGGTGTTTACACCACTTGCGATGAATTAATATTGTTTATAGAAGCGTGTGGTTGAGTGGTGTTGTAGATTCAGGTCCCAATTAAGATGTGACGTGGTCCACTTTCACTTCTATCTACCCAGAAGTGTTTTGGCGTCGACCTAATTTGAATTTGCACAGTTGATATGCATAACTGAGCTTGGAGAAGGGTTTCAAGGTTGAAGACGATATAAGTATGAGTTGAATTGTTGAAGGATGTAGAGATAGATGCAAGAGATGCAAATGATGCGAAGTGTAGTGTGTTAGAGTGCAAAATTGAGTAATGCAGCGTGAGCTTTCATGTTTTAGTTTACTGGATGTAGTGAGCAAAAGGTGGCTACAATTCTTCAATCAGACTGCAAAGGTGTTGATATCATTGTGGTGGATTCTTTGTTGCATTGAGATGCTTTCTCTGTGTAACATTCCTTCTCTATCTTCTTTTCTATTTTGGTAGTGAGCCTTTCTTCTTTGGGTAGTGAGCCCTATTGTATTCGGTGTTGATATTACTTATATTGTGAGCTAATCCTCATTGTGGTTTTTCCCTTCTTGGGTTTTCCACGTAAATATGGTGTTCTCTTGTGTATAGTGTTAAGTTGTTTCAGTTTCTATTATTGACTTTTCATGCTAAATCATCATAACAAATTAAAGGGTTTAATGAATTAATGTGGATCTGAATGTGTATGAGGGTTTTGAAGCTTTAAGGTACAACTGATTCACCCCCCCTCTTAGTTGTCTTGTGCATTCAACACAACAATCCATCTAAATAAACAATCATGATGTGTCTAAGCTCTAAGAATAAAAGGAACCTCCATGACACCATGATCTCCACCCAATATACCTACATTAACAACCATGTTGTGCCAAAGCTCCAAGCATACAAGGAACCTCCATTACACCATGATCATAACCCAATGTTACTACATCAAACACCCATTGAGTTTTACATATATTGTAACATAATCAACAACCATAGGTTCCACGACACAACCATATCATCTAACACCATATCTCTCTAGCCTCATAATGTAAACCAAATCTACGAACCACGTGACCAAGCCAAGCCAACCAACCAAATTCTACATCCAAAACAGGATATCTATGGGTATAAACATTCCACATCCAAGTTATATGTGCAACCTGTAAGTATAGACAACCTATAATATTACACAACTCATATATATCATAATGTAATATACAAATTCAACATCGCATTTGTAACCATGTCAAATAGGGAGAACTAGATATAAACTTGTAAGTTTTATTATTACTCGAACATGAAATTGCCTCTAGAGTAGATTTGCCACACTTACAAAATAATGTAGTCCAAGGAATCAACAAATAATTCAAATAAAACTTTATGTGAATAAATCATATATCAATGTCTCCAAACTTGATCCACAATAAAATGTTGATGAAATGTTCTCTATTGCTTACTAGAATCTCAAAAGTAACAAATTCTTTGTGATGTTGACCTCAAATGAATTGCATTCCTTATTTTTATAATCTTTATAAAAATAAAATATATAATTGTAATTGATTACAATCTCCTCCCATTCTAATCCTAAGATTTGTTGATATTGTAGAAAATATTATTATTTCTTTGAAACCATTTTTTCCAAGTGCTCATGCTTGGAATGAGATTCTAGAGATCAAGGAAAATACCCAATAAAGAGGGACTTTTCCATGTTTCCAAATGACTTGAAAGTGTAGAACTAGAGATACATAGAGAGTTGAAATAGGATACATAGCCAAAAACATACAATAGTATGCTCAAAACATACAATACAGAGCCATTATATTCTCCATAAAAAATTGCATGACTATGGTGTTGGAAATATTGTTGTCATTGATGTCAAAGGAGCATAATTGCCGTCAAAGAAGGAAATCAAGATGGGCTGACCCATGAGTTATTTTGCTTGAATTATAACTTATTGCAAATGCTAGCCGACTCAATTTGTCTCATATTGGCGTCCAATTTATGGCACCCATATTTTGTAAAATTGCCCCTCTTTAAAATGGGCCCAACTCTCTTGGGGAAATTAAAAATAAATTAAAATTATTATTATTTGTATGTGGTTGATCTCCCTTGAGAACACTGACCTTATTTGCTAAAGAGGCATGATTGGGGTATAAATAGAAGTTGAAGTGGAGGTTAGAAAGCAAGCAATAAATGCAATATCATTAAAAAACAAGAGCATAGTCGATTTATTACAACAAATGTTTGAAGAAGGGCATATGTAAAAAATGTTGCAAGTAGATTTTTGAAGAAGTTTCAAACGATCATCCATTGAAGAAACACTATTCAAGAAAGTGAAATTTTTGTTCATTAGAGGTTGGTGCATTTCAATAGAAGAGATTTGTGTCTCTTGTTAAGCTAGTGCTTAGTAGCAGGCATTGGTGTCTCTAGTGGGTTGGTGCCTACATAGATTTGTAAGAATATATATTTTTTTGTTGACTGGATTTGGACAATAGATCCAAGCAGTCTTTCTCCGTGATTTTCTCCCTAAAGAGTTTCCGTGTAAATCTTGTGTTCTTAATTTTATGGATCTTATGTACTTGCTTTTATTGTGATTGTTGAATTCTAAATAAGTAAAAGTTTATATTATAGTGACTCACCCCTCTCTCAATATAATTGTGGCTCTTCATATGGCAATGGGATCCCTAACAACCCATTCTCAATAAAAAAGGGATCCACAACCACCCTTAACTTTAAGGCTTCAACCTTGTTTTCATCGAGTTCACTTTTTTTTTGTGTTGCCCAACTAAAAGCACCATTTTGTTTTGGAAACACTTTATCCCTAGTTAATTGTGCACTAAAACATAGTGTGCAAAGAGTGGAGGGATGTCTTAACCATGCATCGTTATTACAAAGAAGACATGTAGTGGAGCAAAAGAGACTGACATGAGAGAGTAGAAGAAGCATCTTTTAGTGGACCACTGTCGATAAGGTTGTGGTGGCCTTGTTATGAAAGGGAAGAAAGGCGAACGTCATGGTGATGAAATTATTCATTTATTTGTTTTGTTTTATTATGTCTTAATTTAGATTTCATTACTGGTATTTTTGATATAATGCCTGAACTACCCATAGCCACTACTCAAACCGAGCAATTGTAGGAATTGCTGAAGAATGGGATATATTCTACCAACTGTTTAGCTTCCTCCTTCATGCTCTTCTTTATTTTAGGCAACGACTATGGTTTTTGCAAGAAACAAAAATGAACAAATGTAGTAATTAATTATCTACTATTTCAAAGATTTCTAGTTATTATTTGGATTTGGTTATCTTAAATTTTGCATCCTATCTATTTCTATTTTCCTTAATGGTAGGTTGTGCCTAGTTTTGTGGAGATGGTGATCAAATAGTTTAGGCTAGATTTGGAGAGGTTCTATGCAATGGGGTTGATAAATTTCTCATGCTATTTGTCATGGTTTCCTTTATGTGTAATGTCCCCTTCTCAGTCCTAAGCCTTCTAGTGACCATTAGCCTATTTCCAAAGTCCTATAGACTAAACAAAGGCATTTCAGGGGATTCCAAGATTCTTGGAGGCTTCTTGCTAGCTTTTTAGCTTTTTTAGGGAGTATTTGTAGTTGGATGCCAGAGTGTTTTCTGGGTTTTCTCTGATCCTTGGTTGGAGATATTACTATTTTTAGTAAGTTTCAGTGCATCTCAGTTTGGGCTAATTTAGTGTTTGGACACACTATTTTTAGCGGTTTGCTATTTTAGTAAGTGCTCTTTTGGGTAATTGGTCATGGCAGTAGTACGGTGTAGGATTTCTAGTTTGGGCAGTGCTTAATGGTTGCAGTTTGGTGAGTTCTAATATTTTGGCATATTATTCACTAAGTCTTTAAAGGTGATTTTTTATGACTTATGTTATAAAGTTAAAAGTGACCCTCTTGTTGTTATGTGGCGACTGATCATGCAATATTGTACACTCGTAGCGTATCTTGTTGTTATGGGGATTTGGAAGAGGAAATATGTTGATGTGTAGCCGCGGGCCTCATACTTCCAACGACAATATTAATAAACAATAAATTAAATATAGCCAATTGGCTATTTATTTATTAAGGTCGATTTATGAAGAGTCACCTCCATTCATTTGTAATCATATTTTTATTCATTGTAGCCGACATAAATAAAGTTCACCACCTTTTGAAGAGACATGTCTTTCTTGAGGCCGAATTATCTTGTAAAGTCGCATTGGTTGAAGGACCTATTGAATGGTATATAATAGAGGTGCTGCTCATTTCTTGATATATTTATTCATTCCATTCAAGAAAAGTGAGCAAGATTTTGATATTGTAGATTGAAGTTATTCTTCAAGAAGGTCGATATCACTATACAAGGAGTTCGATATTATTTCTCTTGAGATTGCATCAAGTGTGGTGCTGTTAATTCGGCCTTGTGTTGGGCCTCATTGTAAAGCAAATTGCTGTTCATTATTCAATATATAACTGATATATTGTTGCTGGGGTTTTCTCCCTCAAGTTGGAGGGTTTTCCCAGGGTATATGTTGTGTCAAATTGTTTGAAATTGTTCTTTATCTGCTTATTTGAATTCTGATCCTAAAACTAGCAAAATATACATGCAACAACCATAGGGATATGAGGTCAAGGGCAAGGAGGAATTTGTGTGCAGGTTAAAGAAGAGTTTGTATGGCCTGAAGCAAGCACTTCAACAATGGCATTTGAAATTTGATAGTTTTATGGCTGAACAAGGTTACAAAAGATGTCATTTTGATTTTTGTGTTTATTTTAAGAAATTGGATAATGGCAGCTATATTATCCTGTTGCTTTATGTTGATGTCATGCTTGTTGTTAGGTCTAACATGCAACATAGTAATGAACTTAAATAGAAATTAGCAAATTCATTTGCTATGAAGGATTTGGGTGCAACAAAACTAATCCTTGGTATGAGGATCACATGGGACAGGACAAACAAAAAATTATTTTTGTCCCAAAGTGAGTATGTAGAGGTGTTGAAAAGGTTTAACATGCAAGATGCAAAAGTAGTTAGTACACCTTTTCCTAGTCATTTTAAGTTGACTACGAAGATGTGTCCAAAGACACCAACGAAGGAAGAAAAAATGTCTAAGATACCATATGCATTAGCAGTTGGTAGCTTGATGTATGCAATGGTATGCACAAGGCCAGATATTGCACATGCAGTGGGAGTTGTGAGCAAGTATATGAGCAATCCGAGAATGGAACATTGGAATGTAGTAAAATGGATTCTCCGATATTTGAGAGGTACTACAAAAAAACTATGTTTTGGAGGAACAAATTTTTCTCTAAAAGGATATGTTGACTCTGATCTAACAAGTGATATTGATAGTAGGAGTACTATAGGGTATATGAGCAATTCGAGAATGGAACATTGGAATGTAGTAAAATAGATTCTCCGATATTTGAGAGGTACTACAAAAAAACTATGTTTTGGAGGAACAAATTTTGCTCTAAAAGGATATGTTGACTCTGATCTGACAGGTGATATTGATAGTAGGAGTACTATAGGGTATATTTTTACTGTAGGAGGTACTGCAGTTAGTTAGATTTCAAGACTGCAAAAGGTTGTTACGCTTTCAACCACTAAAGCTGAGTATGTTGCTGCTATGAAAGCTAGCAAGGAGATGATTTGGTTACAACGTTTTCTAGAGGAATTGGGACAACAACAAGAAGATAGCCCTTTGTACACTGATAGCTAGAGTTCCATTCATCTTGCTAAGAATTCAACTTTGCATTCAAAAACTAAGCACATACAACTCAAATACCACTTCATCCAATCTGTTTTGGAGGATGGACAATTGAAGTTGGAGAAAATTCACACTACTGAGAATCCTGCAGATATGTTCACAAAGGAGTTACATGGGAGAAACTGATTTCCTCATCAGTTTTCGTTGGCCTTCACGACTAATAATGGTGGACATAAGAAACTAGCCAGACCTGTAATCCAGTGGCAGCTGCAATTGCAGTGGTGTCATCTAGGATCAATCTCCAAGTGGGAGATTGTTTGGTGTGGAGCCTGATCAATCTCCAAGAGGGAGATTGTTATGTGGCGATTGATCATGCAAATACTATACACTCGTAGCGTATCCTCGCCAGGGTTCGGGAGTTCAGCCCCTGATTTTTTTATTTTTTTGGTTAACTCGTCAAGGTTTTCTCACTGACACGTCAAATGAAAAATGATTTTGTAAAACCCTAATTTTGGAAGCTTCCAAAAAGCTTGTTATAAGCGGTTGGGATGTAAGTTGCTATGGGTGTAATTTTCAAGATTGTAATTTGTTTTGCACTGGATAATAAAATCATTCGGTGGTTGAGTTTATGTGGATGTAGCCCATATTGGGTGAACCGCGTTAAATTTCTTTGTTGATCTCTTTTGTGTTATTCTTCATTGTTATTTCTGGGTTATTTAATCTACATACAATTGTTAATGTTTATTGCTCTGATCTTCTTGAATCCCTAACACCTCCTTGGACCCCCACGCTTAGGATTGGCAACTTAAGTTGTTTTTAAAAGATGGTCTTATATTTCTCAAGGAAGATGCCTAAGTAAAGATGAAAATGAAAAATAAAATAAATTAAACATTTCTTTTGGGAGTTGGACGTCCCATTTGGAGGGAAAAGACATTCAAAATTTGGAGCCCTAATTTCTATTTAAACCCCCTTTGTGTTCTCATTTGGGTTATGCAATTTGGAAATAACGAAGTGTTGCCAAATTGGTGTTAGAATCCTTTGGGCTTTGAGGATGAAAACCCTCAAGGTGGCTCTAACACTAGTATAGAAATAACAATATATGATTTAAAAAACTACTAAAAACTGCATATAAATGACTGAACATGATCACATGACTATTACTAGTATATTGGCAGTCATTTATAACGCGACCCGATTGATGACCAAACCATTTTAGTCATTTATTGGTTGTTTTGATTGATCAATTTGGTAGTATATTTAGTTGTTGATTTAGTCATTGATTGTTGTAATTTGGTCACTTATTTAGTCATTTTTTATTCACTAATATATTTAGTCAGTGATTGTTGTAATCTGGTCACTTATGTAGTCATTTTTTATTCACTGATATATTTAACTGGTCACTTATTTAGTCGTTGATTTAGTAATTGATTGTTGTAATCTGGTCACTTAGTCATTTTTTATTCGCTGATATATTTAGTCATTGATTGTTGCTAATTGGTCACTTATTTAGTCATTTTTATTCACTGATTTTTGTGCATTGGTAGTGTATTTAGTCATTAATTTTAATCATCATTTTGATCAATTTGGTAGTATATTTAGTCATTTTTATTCACTGATTTCACTGGTCATATATTTAGTCATATTTATTCACTGCTCTATGATTTTTGTCAATTGGTAGTAAATTTTGTCAATTTAATTATTAATTGATGTCAATTAGTAATATATTTAGTCATTTTAATTGATTTATATTTTAGGATTTAAACATAAAACATAGAAATACACATCAATCATCAATTGCACACAATAAGACAACCATTGAGAAGGAAAAATAGTTGAAATTTATTAATAAAGGAAAGGTGTTCTAGTTACAACTTAGAAATAGAATATTACAATTTTTATTTTCAATCACAAGACTAAAAATTTGAGTTACAATATTGCACAAAAATGACTGTAAGAAAGAAACTTCTCCAAAAACTTTATGCAATAATGGAAACGCATGCTTGGAGCCCTTCAATGCGAGCACATGCCCCTTTCATCTCTTAAAACTTCTACAACATGGACAATCTTCATGGAGCAAGTTGTAACATGTAGAATCCAAGGATAGTGTTGATCGTGTCCCATATATGAAGCTCTCTCCTTCAATGCAGTCAACAATAACCCTAGAATCTTTCCTCTTTTATATGCAACGTGCCATCTGATATGAGCAATAGGGTGTTGTCTTTTCCACCATGAATGAAGTTGTGCCTCAATACAACCAACAAAATTACTATTAGTCTCAATTCAAAAAGAATAAAAGTGCATTGTATATTGCAAGTTTACAAAAGTTAGTCCAAACACAGTAGAAAGATAAATCAATTAAAAAACTGTAGCCTTAACAAATGCCTTAAACGAAGTGTTCAACATAGGCCTGAAATATGCATATTGAACCCTTGATTTCAGAACCTTTTTCAAAATTTAAGAAAGGGGATACGCTCAAATTATAGAATGAAGTTGACATTATAGGATGAAGGCTATCAACACTAACTAGACTGAAACAACATTATCCATAGAAATTTCTTAGAAACCAAGCCCATGAATGCCATAAGACTTAAACAACAAAAATGTCAACCCTGGTTCATGTGTTGTCTCAGTAAAGACCTGCACCATGAAAGAATCCATTTATACATAATTTCCAAAGTAAGTTGATGAGAAAAGATCTTTGATATCCAACTGGGAAGCCTTAACATCCAAAAATTATTAATCTAATGTTTTACAGTTCAAGTTTCTCAACTGTGACATCATCTTTACTTAAGAAACTAGATATTGATCCACTGCCATATTGGATATCATAGGATTCTCCTTCACAAACAAAAACTGATATATATTAATTATTTAGCAAGTTCCTTATTATCCCCATGTAAGCAGACTAAACTAAGTGAGGTTGAGGGTTTGAAGTAGAGTACCATCTTCTTGGTATGTGCTTGACTTTGATCATGACTTGTATCTTGAATGAAAATAGCAAGCTAATTACACTGTAAAATAATTGTTAGAAAAATAATCACAAAATCCTTTTTAATTAAAATAATCCTTCTAGATATTTCAAGACAAGATATTTCAGTTAATTTCTAAGAGAGCTAATTTCACTATCCAAACAACCATCAATCTATTTACTGTATATAATTTCCCAGAATTCAAAATTTGAATGTAATGAAACTTACTATAATTACCAAAGATTTGACACCAAAATGTAGCACATGCCCCTTCTATCTCTTAAAACTTCTACAATGTGGGAAATCTTCTTGGAGCAAGCTGTAACATGTAGAATCTACAGAGAGTGTTGATTGTGTCCCATTTATGAAGTTCTCTCTCAATGCAATCAACAATAACCAAGCCCAAGAACGCCATCAGACTTAGACAACAAAAATGTCAACCCTGGTTCATGTGTTGTCTCAGTAAAGACCTGCACCATGAAATAATCCATTTATACATAAATTCCAAATTAAGCTAATGACAAAAGATCTTTGATATCCAACTGGGAAGCCTTAACATCCAAAAATCACTAACCTAATGTTTCACAATTTTCCCAACTGTGACATCGTCTTTACTTAAGAAATCAGCTATTGATCCACAACCATATTGGATTTCAAAGTATTCTCCTTCACAAATAGCAAACGATATATATTAATTGTTTAACAAATTCCTTAATATCCACATGTGAGCAGAGTAAACTAAGTGAGGTTGAGGGTTTGAAGTAGAGTACCATCTTCTTGGTATGTGCCTGACTTTGATCATGACTTGTATCTTGAATGAAAATAACAAGCTAATGATAATAAGTTTCCATCATCTTGCTCTCTCATCCTGATGATGGATCACGGAGTGTGATCCGAAACGTTGATGCAAAATCTTGTGACACAATAAAATCCAGAAAAAAACCACATAGAATAACAAGCTAGCTGCATTGTAAAATCATTGTTAGAAAAATAACCACAAAATCCTCTTTAATTAAAATAATCCTTCTAGATATTTCAAGACAAGATATTTTAGTTAATTTCTACGAGAACTAATTTCACTATCCAAACAACCATCAATCTATTTACTGTATATGATTTCTCAGAATTTAGAATTTAATGTAATGAAACTAACCATAATTACCAAATATTTGACACCAAAATGTAGTACAAAATGAATTGTTTGACAACAAATATGTTTTGATATACCAGATATACCCTTGATATATTCATTTAAATAACAAGGAAAGATCAAACTGGAGACAACAAGATAACATTCATTAATTCACTTCAACAAACAATTGAAACCAAAATTCAGCCACCAATTATAACTTCATTCTATTGATCTTCAAAACGATTTTACAATATGTTTCAAAATTTTGTCCTGACTGACATATCAAAAGTGTCTTTTCAGTTACCCACTTTTAACATAAATCAAAGTCTTAATTATTGTTGTTTACATAGGATTACATAAAAGCAATGAAAGATGAAAAATGAAGAGAAATGATAAGATGTTGAAGTCCAGAGCACGTCCAAGATATGGAAGTCCGTTACTCATCATAAGGTACCCGTGATCATTCATATCTGAAAAGTTCCTCTCTCCATGATAGTATCTACAAGGCTTGGTACTTCACTACAAGGCCTATTCTTTTGGGGGAGCTAGATATGTTTGCTCCCATTGGTACACTGTGTAATCATGAGGCCATTTGTACTCCTAGATTTTTTGTGTGTTTGCCAAGTGACTCTTCCATTTTCTATCTAATAATGCTTTTCCATCCGTGATGAATTTTGAGTATCCAACATCCAGTGAAATTATTACATCCAAGGTTAAATTGAGGCGGTGAAGATTTATCTCACCATCCTTATGTAAATTAGTGAGGTAGTTGGGAACAATTTTGCTAAACTCATCTATCCAATCCTTGGAGCCTTTCAATTGATCATCATCCCTTAGTATCTTAGGCACGAACCACTACTTTAGTGTGTGAAATGAATCTATTCTTGCCTTGATCTTTTGGTCGTCTGCAGATATGTATTGAAATTCATTTGTGACCATTAGGGCCATTTTCTTAGTAGGCTTTAAAGCTGCGAGGGCCTCAACACTCCTTTGTAAAATTTTGCACAAAGTCATTAAGGTGTGATGTATAGGTTTCCATTTCTTGAATAAGGGGTCCAATATAGGTACATGGGCCTTTATCTGATCAACTGTTTGTGACAAGGAGACATAACATTCATACACATTTTCCAATTTGTCCACAATTAGTTTAACCCTATGCTCCATGATCTATTCCAATACCCTGAGGGTTTCTCTCTTTGCTCCTTCCTTTGTTTCTTCATTAGTCCTTTTCAACTTCTCAATTTCTTGTTTTAGCACATTTACTTGTTTAGCAGTGATTGCACTTGTATCAGTTTGGATGGTAGGGGGCTGGTATATTGTTAATTCTGTGCTTTGGGAAGGGCCTGCTCCCTCCAACTGGTCTTTCAATTTCACATTTTCTATGAATAACCTATTCACTTCATCATTCAAATCAGTCTATGCTTTCTCATATTATGCCAATCTAAGCTCCATACCTTTAACCGTATCCCTAGTAAACATTGTTGAGTGCATTGTCATAGTAGTTGCCTCCATCGCTGGTGTTTCAGGAAGTTTCTTTACCATGGCAGTCCCTCTCATTTCTTTTACAACATCAAGCAATCTTGTTTTTTCTATTCTTTTTTGCTTTGTCCAAAAGGCTAGGGTTTCAATTCTTGGATTGTAACCTGTGCCACTCATTCCCTCATCTGAATTGAATTCATAAACCAACATGGGATCTTCTTGGCTTCTTACTTGATCCAATAAGAATATATTTTTTAAATCCATCCCAGGAATAATTAGTATATTTCTTTCTAAGACCAATTTTCTTTCTTCTTGGGGGCTAATAGTAATTTCATTAATCCCGAGTTCTTCAAAAGTTTGGGCAACAATCTGGTCATGCTGTGACTCCTTAGTGCCCATCTTATTAATTTGGAGTCTCTCCTCAAATTCTTTCATTTTCATCTTAAACAAAAAATCCTTAAACTCAAGAGTTTGAATAAATTCATCATCTTCAATAAATCTAAGGGAAACAATCACCCTTTCATCATCATGCACTTCTTGATAATTATGCCCATGTACATCCACTCTTTCTTCTGGTTTGTGAGCATTAGTTGCAAGCTTAGGCATTGGCTGATCAACTTCATAATCTTTAAAATTCAAAAGCACATCAGCTACCTCTTCAGTATCCCCTAGTCCACTTATTTCATATGCCACTGAGGGGGCCACTCCATGTGCCTTCTGCCTTTTAGGACTTGGTTTCTTAGGGGATGCATCTAATTGTATTGTGGCAGTGTCTAGTAGGGGATCTGTGATTACAATACCACTTGGTTTGATGGGCAACTTGGAGGGTTTTGAAGATTGAGCCTCAAGTTTCTTTTCTGGTTCAACATATAATCTTTCAAAAGTTCATCCTTTTGATAGGATCCCCTTCTTCAACATGGAATCCTTGGAATCCAGTGTCCCTTCTCTTATTCTCCTCCTCAAGCCTCTTTATGATTTCCCACTTCCTCTTCCTCTGAAAAACTTCATGAGGTGTAAAGCAATTTCTTATTACATCTTTTTCATAATCCATTACGTGGGTAATCCCAGCTCTAGTGAGAAGTGTCTGCTTTATAAAATTAATATGCCATTCAAGATCAAAGACCCTTTCTCCTCGTGACTTCAATGAATACCTCATCTTCAAATAGTTCTACAGTTCTTCAAGAGTGTTAGACCTTACAAATAACTCCTCACATTCAGTTAGGTCAGGGAGGAATGTCCCCTTTTTCTATCTTTTCATAACATCCTGCTCCATCCATAACATTTGTCACATAAATTCTAAAAATGCAATTCGAATAGAAACAAATTTAGGTAAAACATGTGGGGCTTGAGGACACCCATAGACCCTTATTATTGTTTGGTGTACTAAGAAGAACTTGTCACTGAAATTGTGAGTGTGTCCTTGCTCTGGCTTCAATGCTAAAGGTCTTAATACTTGCATGATTTAATTAGGAAATCTTGGTGAAATATGACCAAGACTGGCCATGACTTTTATTACAAAATCATCATGAAATATTACATAATCACTATTTTTTACATCTACTATCCCAGATGTAACACTAGTTTTGTGCTAATAACCTATTCCCTTCATCATCAATCATTCCCAAACACATTCTTTTAGTCCATCTGTTTATGTTTTGGTACTATATTAAATGACACAACAAAGAGTATTTCCTGAAAGTGATGGGAGCTAAGTTCTCTCTTACTTGCAAAAATCCCTCATGTAGCCCTTTCTCAATTTAAGCAACAAAGTCATACTCAATGTTGACTTCAGGATTTTGTGTCTTCATTGCCATCATCATGAGATAGGTTGGCATCCTCTCTTCAACATCTATTCCAAGCACTTGGCACAAAGCAAAAAAGTTCTTTTGAAATATACTTAGAAGTCTTCTATGGAAAATGACAGAATTTGGGAGGGAGAGATAGGTATCCTCCTATTCTTTACACCTCTTTTCATGTGTAAAGGAAGCTCATCACTCCTGTAGGTTTTTGTCAATCTTCTATAATCCTCCTCACTTCTGTCCAAGTCGATCTTAGTGATAGCTTGCTTGTTTAACATAAAACACTCTATAATTGCTTCTTTAGTCAACACCACTAATGGTGAATCATCTGGAATTCTTATAATCCTGGTAGCCAGGTGATAATATTGTGCCAATACTTTAATAAACTCAACATCTACAAAGACATTTGGGACTATCAAATTGGCCAAGTCTAAGGTCCAAGGATTCGAAACTGAAATTGTGTCATCCCTTTTTTCATAGAAGTACCAAAACAGATCCCACCCTGAGATAGGGATAATTGGGTCTCTACATCCATGGGCTGTATCTTTAAACACCTATTTGAATCCTTTGTTTATAGAATTAGGTAACACATCTAAAATGGATTGTTGTAGGGACCTCTTCTCTCTTTTAGAAATTGTGGACTCTTCCTTTAAACTTGCAAGTTGACTTCTTTTGGGTGGCATGAAGAATTTACTCCCACTTGATTTCTTTAAGTGTCCACTTGTAGAAGCAAATTCATTTCTTATACACTTGCTACAAAGGGTTTCTGTGAACTTACCCGACGAAATAATAGCTACAGAGTCTTCCTGTTTGAATTCCCTTGTCTCTGGTATGTTGAGTTGTGTGAATGATTGCCAAAATGTCGTCAAGTCCCAAGTAATATTTACTACTGAGCTCGGTCACCTCACTGTTAATGTAAATTCGTGCAAACTATTTCATAATCTGCCCATATTTCGAGTTTGAATACATGCCTTTGATCTTAGGAAATTGAGTAGTTCATGTTTAGAGGTGTAATCATTAAATGCTTTGACAACTTGTACCGCAATACTGCTCTGTCATTCCAAGACTGTTGCAGGGTAGCGTTAGCAATACTACCACCCCACGCACACCCCTTTGGACTCCTGAGGGACATCAAGTTAATTCTAGCGCTTGAGTGATTGTTCACCGCCATATCGCTCTATCATATCAAGACCGCTGTGGGCTAGTGGTATGGTAAGGTTAGCAATACCGCCACCCCGTGCACACCCCTTTGGACTCCTGCGGGGCAACGGGTTAATTCTAGCGGTTGAGTGATTGTTCACTGCCATACTGTAGTGTCGTGCTATTTACCCCTTGCGTGGTTGCTTTTTATTTTAGTTGTTAACATGTTCTCACTGCCACCCTGCGATATTGCAGTAAGCATTTGTACATTGACCTATATGTCCCGCCATGCCACACTATTCATATTTGGTTGCTGTGGTATTGCGGTAAGCATTTGCACATTGACCTATATGTCTCGCCATCCCGCGCATACCTCTATTGATTGTTGCGGTAGTGCGGTATTGGATTTTATTATGAATGCAATATTTTAGATATCATTTTATTGAAAAGATTGAATAATTTTCTAATTTTGCAGTCTCTCAATTTTAGTTTTCAGTGTTAGTCAGACCTAAGAGATCATTTCTTTGTTTGTAATGAAGAGACTTAGTTCACCTAATGTTAAGATATCTATATGTATTATTAAATCACAAGTGTTCATTATATGTTTGCATCTAGAAAACATATAAGACATACAAGAAATTATATTCTAACTAAACAAAATTAATTTCAAATTTTCAACCAAAGTAAGAAAACTAAGAAGAATGATTGAACCTAACTTTAAATACACTTCAAATCAGCAGTGAACATCTTAGGTTTTGTGTACAATGTACCAACAAAATAATAATGATTACATTCAAAAATGTATTAGTAAAACAATAGTGAATAAGCATACCTATACTCAGATCTTTATTACATTCAATAATAAATTACAACATGCATAAAACCAAAGTTTAGGTGACAAGCTAATCTCTTAAGGTGATAAAACATCATCATAATTATCTGCATTGCTAGCAAGATCAGAATCCTGATCACTCGTGTCTGCATCTGCTTGATTTTCTTCCTCATCCTCATTTGTGACATGCAATGTATTCTCTCCCAATCTCTTCATTGGTAATCAAAATGTCTTCTTCAAACACCATCATCATCTTCACCCACTTCTTCGAATGTTTCTTGTATATTAACATATTTCCCATCAAGAATGATATCAACTTCCATGAATTTTTGTTTTGAACGAGACTCTGTTTGAATGACATACGACCATCTTAGGCTTCTTACATCATCAATTAGAAATGATTGGTTAATTTGAAGAGGGGAAACATACGACTCATCCGTCTTTGATAAAAATTGTCTTGTATTTGCATGTACAAATCCATACTAATCAGATTGTACTGCAGATGGTCAGATTCACTTACATTTTAATAATATACGACTATTTTCACCATAGTCCACTTGAATAATTTCTTGGATGAATCCAACATAAAATTTCTTCTTAGTTTCGTGAAGAAATTCAACACTAACAACACAATCACAATTTGTCTTTCCTTTGTCTTTTTCTTCCACTCTTAAATGACTACCATAGGCCCACATTCCACTAAAACACATAGCCCATAAGCGTGGAGATTGTGAAAGCTCACTTTTCTTTGTTGATATATCTTGACCTTCTTCCTTTGCATCACTAACTACATTAGCAATCCATTCTTCAAATTTTGGAAAAGAATCACCTCTAATCAAATCAACATGATGTCTGCGCTTTTAAGGTCGATGTTGCATCCAAGCTTGATTGTCTTCTTCATATTTTCTATATAGAATATTAATGTACACATAGTAAGATTAATAATATAAATGTGTAAATGCAATTGAGTAAATAAATTATTGTGCAATTTTTTTTTACCTGTGCCACTTATCAAATGAAGACATGTTTTGAAGAATATATGCATATAGCACACTTCTTTCTTGATGTGATAACTTGAAGCGACATCCATTTCCTTTTAATACTTCACCTGTAACTGTCTCTTCTTCGTCATCATCCCATACACGTTGATTGAAATTTTTAAAATCCTTCATATATTATGTACAAAATCCTGTGGCCTCTTGCTTTGAATATCCCTCAGACATGCTGCCTTCCGGTTTTACCCTAGTACGATCAAACTTTTTCAAAACCTTCATATATCATTCTATAGGATACATCCATCTTGTTCTTATCAGGCCGCAATGCTTTAGTTCATATCGTAGATGTATCAAAATATGCATAGAAATGTTAAAGATTGTTGGTGACAATTCCCATTCCTATAGACAAAGGACTTCAACAACCTCCTCCCTTAAACTATCAAAGTTAGAAGGGTCTAATACATGTAAACTCATTCTCTTTAATATTAGTCCCAAACTTATAATTTCCAATCTTGGCCCCTTTTTCAAACATAATATATTTACCATAATAGGTAAAATATTCTCCATTATGACATGATAGTAATGGGTCTTGAAGCCTCTTAGTCCATTAATGTTAGTTTGGCTTCGAATACTACTACTTACACATCCAACGGGAAAGTGAGTCTGAGACATCAACTGTAAGAATTGTGCACGTTGTTCCTTTGTCTAGACATAAGGAGCACTAAGTTTTCTATATTTTTCATCATCATATTTTTCAACCCAAAGATTTCGATGAATCTTTAGTTGTCGAAAGTCTTCACGTGATGAAATAGTATCAAAAGCACCAAAAAGAGTTTCTATAATACCATAGGTTATAGTTTTCTCAGTATGCATAAAGTCAACAGTATGCCTAATGGCTATATCCTTAAAGTATGGCAACTTATAGAATATGCACAACCTTTTTACACTTCTTTCATTACATGGATCATATCTACTACCAACAATCTCATCATTTTTAATAATTGACATTATTTTTTGTCCATTCTCAACAATGTAATCACTTGTTATTAGCAATGGTGCTTTATGATTCTCTTCTTGACCATTGAATCATGTTTTTGGTTGATGATATGGATGATCCATGTTAAGATAAGCACAATGGCCACAATAAATACACTTACGCAAACTTCTTGAGTGCCTCACAAAATCCTTAAAGTTGCAAGCATGACATCCATAGTATCTGAACATTGAGACCATATGCAGGAAGATCATGAATCGTAAAAAATAAGGAAGCTGTTAAAGTGAATTTGATTGAATGACCATCCCTTAAAGATTGAATTGCTTTAATTCCTTTCCACAATTCCATTAGCTCATCATATAATGGCTCTAGATAAACCTCAATTGTATCTGAAGTCACACTTTTCTTTCCTGGTATAATCAATGATAGGATTAAGAAAAATGGTTTAGTTGCTAACCATGGAGGCAAGTTATAATTTATTAAAAACACTAGCCGAGTCGACTATTTAGTACTTTGATATGAGAATGAGTTCACCCCATCTAGAGCCAAACCCAACCTTATATTATGAGGATCTTGAGAAAAATTAGGCCATTTGTTATCAAATTCCATCCATGTTTTAGAATCAGGCACATGTTGTTTTCCATTAGTGCTCTTATTTTGGGCATACCATTGCATAAGTTCAACAATATCTCTGCACCTATACATTTTAAGTAATCGTGAGATTACCTAAAAGTGGCGAAGAACCTTTCTAGGAACCATTGCTGATTTCAACCCTTGTCTATACCTCGCTTCACGACATTTCAGACATTCACTCTCACTTGCAAGATTCTTGCAAAATAATACACAACCATTTACACGTGTGGATGTTTTCATACCCTAAGCCTAGCTTGGTGATTTGCTTTTTACATTGACTTCATTTTGTTGGTAATGTGGAGTCAGGTGGTAACAATGAACTCAATAATGCCAATAACGGATCTACACTCTCATTTGTCTAACCAAACACCACTTGCAAGTTAATAATTTGAAGGATTGTTTTCAAACAACATAACTTGCAATTAACATACACAGACTTTAAAGCATCCTCCATCAAATTGGCCCAATCATCGTTTATACCTTCATTCAACATTCTATCAACTTCAAATCCTTCGTCTAACATTGTTGCCTCTTCATCTATGTTTTGGTGCCACTTCATCTATTTTTGTTTACCTCTTCATCTCTCACACTCTGTAATTCTATCATATCTTCATAATAACTGTTATTCCAAGGGCTTATACCACTATGCCTATATCTTATCATATGTTGATCAATCAAACTTCTTTTTCTCACCTTTCCACCAAGACAATCATTACATGGAAATGGATATTTGTCTATGTCCCTCTCATTGACTACTCTCTCATCAAATGCATGGTATTGATCCATAGTCGACCTTCGATGTTGATCCATCTATATTGTTCTACACATAGCAACAAAAAATTGTAGACTAAGAGACAAACTATTTTTTTAATTGAAAGAAATTTCCATAGCAATAGAGTTGTAGAGAGAAAATAAAATAGAGAGTCTAACTAATGAATTGTAAAAATTAGATTTTTGTAGTTTATATTCAAATTGCTGATTACATTGCATTGCACATCTTTCAAACTCAAAGCATTACTTCACATTGCATGACTAATAACTAGATGCTGATAGATGACAAAATGTGAAAAATTGCAAAATAAGAGACAAAAACTATTTTTTTCATTGAAAGGAATTTCCATAGCAATAGAGTTATAGAGAGCAAACAAAATAGAGAGTTTAGCTAATGAATTGTAAAAAATAGATTTTTGTAGTTTATATTCAAATTGCTGATTACATTGCATTGCACATATTTCAAACTCAAAGCATTACTTCACATTGCATAACTAATAACTAGATGCTGATAGATGACAAAATTTCAATTACAATATAGTTTTTACAAAGTCAACCTAAGAAGTTATGCAATTACTTCACCTTTGCATAACTAATAACTAGGAGTAGGCTGCCAATTGCATTTGCTTGTCATGGCATTCCATCACCATGAGACCACATTCTTTGAGGCATTTTTTCAAATAGTTCACTGCCTTGTCTATGCTACCACATTTTTCATACATGTTTACCAAAGCATTTTATCAAATAGATCACTACCTTGCTACTATGGCTAAAGCCTAAAACAGGTGATTTCAAAAAAGCTATGGATGCTTGGGAAAAATCTATCAAAGAATAATAGTAA
>VDFB02271358.1:541415983-541477618 GCA_007258455.2 Sequoia sempervirens | reverse complement strand
CTTTATTAAGATGGCTACATAGAAAAGCTAGATTAAAATAAGAAAAATCCAAGAAATAATACACTACAAAGTATGGGAATAACTTCTCTTTTGAATACCTTCTTGTAGAAGAAGGTTTGACTAGATGTTTTAATATATCAGAACAGTAGAATGTAGAAATGAGAAAATGGCAAATGGGGATTGGTCTGCAAGAATGGCTTACATCCATAGTCAAACCATTATCCCTATTCAAATTGTTTGTATATTTAACAAGTTCATCTGCTTCCCTTAGTCACCTATTCATGAATTGATCACATATAACCTACGGCAGCGATTTGATAGCAATTTCTCCTTTTTCCTTAGACAATGCAAAAACAAAAGGAAGATTGAATTATATAAATAATAAAATTTGTATGGTATGATGAATAACAAGTACTGTAGGATGAAGAGCAAGGGCTGTATGAATGAACAGTGATAATCACAAAAAACCTGGATTATATCAGTCTGCAATTGCTTTTTTTTTTGTCAATGTCAGGAAAATTTTCCTCTAAGTTGAAACCCTAGCAATGGTCAATATTGAAAATTCTGTTTTGCTCGAAGCCCAAAAATTGATAGGCTAAAACTTTAATGTTCAGAGTCACAAAATGCTTAGCATTATCGAGTATGGGAATTATGATAGAATAGCCTGAAAATAGAAACCAGAACGGCTTTGAAATTTGCAGATTTTGATTACTGTCATAAAAAAGCCTCATTAAAATTGTTCATTTCAGATGTGACTTGACCTAGAAGTTTGGTATGCCACTTCCACTAGTGATCTTCAGGAGAGTTTGAAATACAAATAGCCAACTTTTGAAAAAGGCTGTCAGTTATTTAAAAAATTTTGTTGTTTGGTTGTCGTTAGAGCTTCTACTTAGGATGAAATAGATAAAGGTGTAGTTTCTTTGGTCATCAATAGTGTGCCGCATTCATTCAAATTTTTTGTGGAGCCTTTGCATTTGTTGGTAGAGTCAAAGACTCAAAACTCTCACCTTTGAAAAATTCAGCTCATATATGTTGCAAAAAGATCAGAGACAAATGCGAATGGCTGAGTCTAGTTTTGGACAATCCAAGAATGCACTTGTTGTGCAATATAAAGGCACAATGAATAAAAAATTGACTTTTGATTCACAATCCAAACACAATGTCAAGTGCTATTATTGTCATAAGTTTGGGCATATCAGAATATAACACTGGAGATGACAATATGATCTCCCCATAAGAAGTTGTGGGCTCAGGCCAATGTGACAGTTGAGGTGGCGCAAGACTCTAGGGAGGAAGAGTATGCGTTTATCGCATCTTCCTGAGATAATGATGATGTAAGTAGTTGCTACTTTTTTAAATTTTAGCGCACCTTGACATTTCACATGTTGCAGAGAAGACTAGTATTGCAAGTTTATTTTGGATTCTAGTTCAATAGGTTTTGTTTCTTTGGGTGATGGTAAAAACATGCAGTAGAAGGGATAGGGGATGTTGGAGTTGTTCTTAGTGATGTAATAAATTTCATAGTCAGAAATGTTTGTTCCAAACATGAACAAAAATATATTGTTCAATAGGTTTTCTTTCTTTGGGTGATGGTAAAAACATGCAGTAGAAGGGATAGGGGATGTTGGAGTTGTTCTTAGTGATGTAATAAATTTTATAGCCAGAAATGTTTGTTCCAAACATGAACAAAAATATTTTGTCTATCAGTCAACTTACATAAAATCCTAACATTGTTGTGAATTTTTGAGGAAAGAAATGTATTGTAACTGACGTCAAGTAGGACATAATGGTTACCCTAGGCATTGGTCAAAGTGGTTTGTACAGACTAGTTGATCCTGTCATAATTAATTTGCCATTTTGCATACCTTAGATGTAAGGACAACAATATCATTTTGTGGCATTAGAGATATGGAAATCTCAATCTTCAGTATATAGCCAAATTGAGTAGAATCGGTATGGCTCATGGATTGCCATCTATCTAGAAGAAGTAGGATATATGTACACATGTCATGCCCCCAAAATTGCAAGCGTTGAAATGCAAGTAAATAAATAAAATAAATAACAATATAAATACTAATAATTTAAATATTATCATTATAATTGTGATCACTACAATATAATATTATAAATATTAAAAATTATGTAGAACTCATGAAAATAAAATATACTATATTAATATAAAATATGTAACTATAAAATAATATACATATAAATAATATATATAATAATAATATACATATAAAATAACAAATATATGGAATTATAGTAAACTGCAGTGATTGATGGAAATAATAGTTAGCTATGTTAAGACAAAGGCAGAAATAAACAACAGATTAATCGATCAAAGAATACCTAACTAACAAGCAAGTCATAAGGCAGCGATTTATGGAGGGATCGATGGACATTAGAAAGTAGTAATGATTATCAAGTGCAGCGATCTATATGACACAGGGCAGCAATTGGAATTAGTCTGTATAAACAGGAATATTATGGAAAAATTAGTATTAACAAAAGGTCATATACTTTCATAAGGATATCTCTCTTCTAAAGAGATGCATCCTTTCACATTAAATAAAGATATAAAAAGAAATGAAATGGGGATGATGGAAATGGTAAAAAAATTGGGAAATACAAGGAATATCTCTGAATACAGCAGCAGAAATTATGGAGATCTGAAGGTAAATATGCAAATCTAAGAAAAGATATAGGCATTAAAATGGAGATCGATGGGAATATGAGAGTTATACATCATGGTAAACAGCAGACAGGAGAACAGATTTAAAAGATAAAATATGCAGATCTAAAAGAGGAATATGCAGCAGGGAAGGAATAAAAGGAAATAGGAAAATGAATGGAGTATCTGGATAATGCAGCAGTTTGGGAAGATCCATTGGATTCAAATATTATTATCAGAAATATGTTTGGGAGGTAAGCTTATATATATATATATATATGCGCAATATCTTCTGAATATGAAAGACAGATCGATCAGCTTCAGGAAAGTATTTCATCCAGGCATGGATTAAGGAGACAAACACATAAAGACCAGAAAATAAAAGGAGTCAGCGCAGTTCATCACAACAGACCGCTATTACTATATATATTCTATATTCGGGTGTATTCTTTCTGCAATCATTATTTACATATGTATGCATATTGCCTAGACGATGATAAGAAAATTTAATAACTGATTTCTTGTGATAAGAGTAGGTGATGTGCTTGACTGTCTGAAACCCATCTGGTAGGATGGGCTTGGGGTGGAGTGGTAGTTAGGCAAAGAGCCGATAGAGCCCACTTATGACCCCTGCCCAACTCCCCAAGATGGAAAGTGTCTTATGGGAGTTGTGGCCTTGATGGGGAAAGCAGATACAAGCCTCTAAGGGGGCGGGCTGTGGTATACACCCTCTTAGGCTTGGTATATGACTTCAGGCGGACCCATCATGTCCCTTCTCCCACAGTTCTAATATGTTTTCTTTTTGATAATCTAAGGATGTGATGCAATTGTCCAACCCTAACAAACATATATACATATTTGCATATATTGTTCATGTGGTGAATGCAGGATTCCAATCCAAGATTACATCATTAAAGAGATATTTATTTAATAAGGTGAAACCCTAACCCTAATTGTGATCAATAGGCGAATTCTAGGGCAAATCAGGATAGGGGACGTTACAACGCAAAGGTCGGCCAATGATGAAAATAATTTAAGTGTAAGCATTTCTTTAAATCATAATTATATGCAACTGCGATCAACTATTATATATTCTATCTTGTCTTCATAATTGGCAAACCATGGAAAGAAAACCATGAAAATGAGTCATGACTATTTCTTTTGTATCGTATGGAATTTAGCACACAATTGACAAGTTAGTAGAATAGCCCTTGTCATAACTCTTGCATTGAGAGGTTAGCAATAGTAATAAGTTATGGTATAATAAGGGTTATGGATTGGTGTATGTCCCTAGAAATGGCATGAATTCCTTGTTACTGAAACAAAGTTTGAGATGTTGAGAAACCTATCACCATCAGTTTGGAGTATGGAGGAGACATTTGACCTTTGTAAATGCCCTTAGAAAGTTAATGGAAATCTTTGCACTTAAAGCAAAAATATATTGCATATAAGGATACAAAATAAGAGTCTACGGGATTGAGAAAGAGAAATAATGGTCTTGGCACGTGTGCTTATTCATTGAATCATAAAACCCTATTGCAAGTGCATTTGTGTCAGATCATGTGTTCAGGTTGCTAACTTGACATGTAAGATATGGATGTGTGATTGTTAGTGTTGGATAATTGGACCTGAAGCAATCGATAACAATTTTGTTAGATTCTTGCTGGACCAATTTTGCTTTATAAACAATGATTTATTTTTCATTGCAAGGAAGCAATGGAGGGAACAATTTTCATGCTGCAGAAGCCACACATTGCACATAGTCATATTTACATTGGAACTCAGTCAACACTTATAAGTTAAATTTAATAACACTCTAGTGGTTTAGGGATGATTATAAGTGATATACTTGGCTTCAAGGAGAGCATGCTATCTCTTTGGCAAAGAAGTGTTGGCTGTCATTTATTGAAAATGTAAACAAAATGAGACAAATATGGTCAAACATTGGCTATAACAACTTACAACAATTGAAAGTGCAATCACAATTCTCCCCAAATGAAATGCAGTGACTAAAATTCAAGCTTTCATCTTTGAAAATAGTAATAATAAGAAAAATATGGCAATCTTCCTTCATTCCAGGAGCATTATTGACTCAAAACTGAAGAAGTCTAGGGAACAACACATTAAAAATGCAGAATTAAGCTTGTTCCGTTAGAAGCAAGGTTACCCCAAGTTTCCGGGACGAGGATGGCAGGGGATGGCGGGACGAGTCCCCAAGTTTCCGATTTTTGAGGCCAAATTTAGGGACGGTAGGGGACGACTATATAAAAATATAGGGAAATTTTAAATATTCAATAGATAACATGGATAAGGCATGCATAATATACATTATAGAACATTAACATATAACATTTGTGTTCAAGTTGATATGGTTTATTGGGTATGCATTGATCTTAATGAACAAGTTAGAACTTAGAAGTTATTCAATGGAAAGCTTGATTTTGAACTAAGAAAATAGATATTCTGATGTTAATTTTTTTGTTTATCGATAACTGGAACAAGGGAGTGTAGCCTTTTGAGAATGATAGTGAGTTGCATTAGGCAAATAATCTGCACAGTTATCATGTTATTGTTTTGCATGATCAGATGTCCTAGGGCCCGCTATGTATCATCTTCACAATAGAGTAAGACCTGTGAGACTTATTTATGAGGCACAGTAGCATTGAGAACAAGCATTGAGGGTTGGGTTATTCACTAGAATTCATCTAGGCACCTTAGTACATAAACCAATATTGAGTAATTGTATCAGTTACACTTATCCAAAGTTTCAAGACAACAAGCAGTGGCACCGATTTATTTCATGGGTGGACATAATTAAGTTCACACTCCCTTGCTATGAAAATGTGTTTTTTCTTTTGTTTTGACCATGGTTTGATGCGGGGGATGGTTGACCATCTTGGGGACGGCTAGGGGACTCCTAGAAGTCCCCTGGCCGTCCTGTTCCCCGTCCCTTGGCCATCCTCGGGACTGGTTAGTCGTCCCCCATTCGGTCAACAACGCCCCCTGTTTTGGGGACGTTTCCTAAAAATTTTGCAAAAAAGGGGAACGTCCCCTGCCGTCTCGCAGTACTCGGGATGTCCTGGGGATAGGGATGGGGCATTTTTGTGGGGGGGGGATGCGTCCTCGGGTTTCCCTAGTGAGAAGAAAATAGAAACATTGAACTATAATTAGGGATTAGAGAAAACATACATTCAATCATACATAAAGAGCATTATTGCCCTAAACTGTAATTAGAGTTGTATTGATCTGAATTATAGTAAATACATACATGACAAACATGTATACTGTAAATTGCTGTCCTTTACCTTGAGTAATATATAGATATTTGCTCATATATGGTAGAATACAAATTGAATGTTTGTTGGAAGAGATGAGATCATTAATCTTATGATAGTTGCTACCACATTAGACCTGGGAGATTTTGCAGCTTGCAAGTATCTTTTACCCTGCAATGGGCATCTGCTCCTTGACCATGCAAGAGAGCAAGGTAAACAATGGATGTTTCACTTTAGATTGGCACACATTGAATAAGGGTGATAAGTGGAACATCCATGGTTGATTTGCAACATGGATCAATTTTAAGGGACAATGTGGAATTTATAGTCTTATCACAAGCTTGGATAACTCATTTAGAGGCAAAATATGTGGAACCAATGAGGAAATTATTGAGAAGAGGGTAAATAGATACAATAAAAGTATATACAAATATTGCTCAAATATGATTAACTGATTAGTACACATGATCAAACCATCAAATAAAACATGAAGAAGAATAAATCAGCAAACTAAAATTAACAATAATGCGTAATGCTAGATTTAAGTGGAGAAACTCTTTTAGAAAAAGAACTCCACAACCAAAAAGATATCGAACTTGTATTAATCTTAAGAACAAGATTACACCAATACAATCTACTCAATCCTCTTCAGTCTAATAGCATTCAAGCTACATGATAGTACTTCACCCACATAACACTATGAAACCTCTAAAGCAAAGGAAATAGGACACCACCAAGTAGTTTCTTGTAAACTAATGGCCTCCAAAACCATGGTCCACCAACAAAAACCTACACCCCATTATGCATTTATTCAAGTATTCAAAATAGAAACCACAAAGAGAGGCATCTTTGATTGCATAACCCCTCGTCGGTACCAATCCCAAGACTAGCACTCCATGAAGGCCATGACACCTAATGAAGGCCCCACTAATTATGACAAGATGCTCCACTCTTCCCAATGTAACTACTGCTATTGACCTTTTACCACGATCTTCTATAAAAACAACCCCTAGAATTTTTTTTTAAATTTTTTTTTCACAATAAATTGACAACTTAAATTTGCAAATAATGTAAAATTTGCTAACATCAGTTCGATAGCAATTTTCCATGTACTAATAGCTGCTGCTCATATTTCTTAGAAGATGAATACACAAGTTTGAAACTTCATTACAAGAATTAGATATTCAATATGAACCACAACGCAAAATACCTCACAATAGAGTTGCATCATTTGGAGCAGGTTTGATCTTGGATCTAAATGTGCTGCTACAGGTAACAGTGTTCAGGAAAATGAACTGGTAAATTACTTGTATTAAGAAGAAGAGAAAATTCAAAATTACTATATATAGCAGTGCCAGAGCACTACAGGAATTAATGAGTCTAGCTACCTCTACCTACAGACATTTACAAGACCAACCACCTACAATTGTAGACATTAAATGTTTACCTACTAGAAACATAAGATATCTAACCTACTTAATTACATTCATTACTGACCATTAAATATAGAGAATATAATATTCTAACACCCTCCCTTAATGGTCAATCTGTCAACAACACCAAGTTGCCCCTTGAATTGGACAAACTTATCCGGGCTTAGAGACTTGGTGAGAATATCTGCAGTTTGATCCGCTGTCAGAACATATTGCAGTTGAACTGATCTGTCTTCTACCAGCTTATGGATGTAGTGACAATGAAGCTCGACATGCTTGGTACGTTCATGGAAGACTGGATTTTTGGCTAGTTTGAGCACCCCTTGATTATCAGTGTACAAGGGAGAAGGTCCTGCTTGTGACATGTGCATGTCAGAAAGCATCCTGTGGAGCCAAACTACCTCACATGTTGCCTTAACGGTTCCTCGATATTTTGCTTTAGTTGAGGAAAGAGCCACTGCCTATTGCTTCTTGCTGGTCCATGTTACAACACGTGTACCCAAACTGAATACATGCCCAGAAGTAGATTTTCTGTCATCCATTGAACTTGCCCAATCTGAGTCTGTATAACCAATTAGCTTTGGATCCTTGCATCTGCCATATAGAATGCCATAAGCTGAAGTGCCTTTCACATATCTCAACACTCGCTTCGCTGCAATCCAATGATCAACTTTGGGAGCTGTCATGAAGTGAGAAATGTAGCTCACTGCAAAACTAATGTCAGGTCTAGTGGTAGTCAGGTAGATGAGACTACCCACTAGTTGCTTGAATGTCGTTTCATTGACCGGAGGTGACTCAGAGTTGGTAGACTCCTCATCTTTAGAGTCAGAATGCTCTGAAGCCCTCCCATCAGGGGAAGCAAGAGGAAGACAAACACCCTCATCAGAAGCCTTCATAGCCTGATCTGAAGGACTGGTAGTAGGAACAAATGGACCAGTAGTCTCATCAATCACAACCAGTGTTCCATGGAGTTTCGGGGACAGGGACGAGGGGACGGCGGGGGACGCGTTTTCGAGATGGGAGACGAGGGGCCTAAGTTTGGGGACAGCAGGGGGATGGCGGGGGGCCGGTTGCCGGGGGGGGGGGGTGGGGGGGCGGCGGCGCTGAAATACATTAAAAGTTTAAAGTTTAAACACAATAACACATTGCAATGATATATCATTTCATTGAACTAGTGAACCACTGAACATTGAAAATCAAAATGAAAATACAGACATTGGAAAATGCAACAAGAACTAGATGTTTCATAATTTGAGTTTCATAATCATGATTCATGAATCATAATTACAATCAAGTTCACTGTATCATCAATGTTCAAACTTCAAACTTCAAAAACAAAGTACAAAATAGTAAATGGCTCCAAACTAATGGCCTGATGCCTTTGGAAGTCTCCTAGAAGTTTCCCTGGAGTCTCCCAGAAGTTTCCCTGAAGTCTCCCAGAAGGGGACTTCGGGGGGACGACGAAGGAACGTGGAGCCGGCGGGGGGACGGCGGAGGGACATTTCCTAGGAGTCTCCTTGTCTTGAAAATGTCCCCGTCTCGAAAACAGGTGGTTTTTTGGGGGGGATGCTTCCCTGTGGAACATTGATCACAACATCGCGACTGAATATGAGACGATCTGTCTCCACATCAATCAGCCTGTATGCCTTTGTGATTGTCATTGTAACCAATAAACATAAGTTGCTGGCTCTTGGAGTCTAGCTTGGCACGCTTGGCGTCTAGAATCCATACATGAGCTGTAGAACCAAAGACTTTCAGATGGCCCACCTTAGGCTTACGTCTTGACCAAGCTTCTTCTGGAGTCATCTTCTTAACGACCTGTGTAGGTGACCAATTTAGGAGGTAGATTGCAGTATAGACTGCTTCAGCCCATTATTTCTTAGGTACATTTCTGTACTCCAACACAGAACGAGCCATTTCAGTAATGGTGCAATTCCTACGTTCAACGACACCATTCTAATGAGGGTGTATGGTGTAGTGAGTTGGTGTTTAATGCCGTGTGTAGCACAAAAAGAAGAGAAGTCGGCTGAACAAAACTGCCCCCCAAAATTTGACCTTAGAGTAACAATCTAAGACCTTGATTCCTTCTCAACTAAGGCCTTAAACTGCTGAAATGTACTGAACACATCTGATTTATGTTTCAAAAAATACACCCACATTTTTCGATTGAAATCATCAACAAATAATAAAAAGTACCTAGACCTAGTAACAGATGGAGTGTTCATTGGTCCACATACATCAGCGTGAACCAATTGAAGTACCTTGGAGGCTCGCCAAGAATCACCATCCGAGAATGGTGTCTGATTTTGCTTCGCAGCTTGACAGGCTCCACAAACTCCATGATTTTGAGTTTGGATCTCAGGTAGACCAGCAACCAAACCCTCCCGAGATAGTTGAGAGAGATAGTGCACATTCAAGTGCCATAACGCTGATGCCAAAGTTTGCTGATGGAAGTACTCTTGGTGGCCAGAGCATGCTCCTGAGAATCACCGAAATCAGCAAGTCGATACAAACCATGATCCTCAAGTCCCATAGTGATTGTAGTACGAGTCTCCCTATCAACGATGCTGCAGGTGGACGAACTGAAAACAACATCCAATTGGGGAGAATGTCGCATGATTTGACTGGCTGAGAGAAGATTATGTTCCATGCCTGGAACATAGTAAACATCAAGAAAGAGTAAGTTTCTTCCTCCTGAGTGAATTTGGACAGTGCCCTTACCAGCAACTGTGTACTCTTCGCCACCTCCAAAAATGATAGAATCAGAGAATGGTTCGAATTTGGTGAACCAATCCCGACGATGAGTAAAATGCCGTGAAGCCCCAGAATCAATATACCAGGCAGAAGATTGTACTGGATATGTTGTTCGCTTGGCCATAAAAGCATAGAATGTAAATTCTTTCTGCTCAGTGTGCTTCGCGACATGTGCCTTTTGTTGGGAGCCTTGCTGCTTCTTTTGTTCAAAAGCCATTTGAACCCGACAATTAGCCTTCATGTGACCATACTTATGGCAATAATTGCATTGAACGTTTTTCTTCTTGCTGTCCTGAGAAGAACCAGAGCTTTTCAGCTGAAAAGTTTGCGCCTTCCCTTGGTTCTTAGTAGAAGATTTGGCAGAGAACGCTTACTCTGTGGAGGTGGAACTGGTACTGCTTCCAAACTGCTATCTCCAACGATCCTGTTGTAGAAGCTTGTTACACAAGTCTAGAAACTTCAAGTCAACATTTGTTGAAGTAATATTGAGCGTTTCAATGAAATGCTTATAAGATTTTGGCAAACTCTTCAAAGTAATGACGACTATGTCCTCTTCCTCCATTGTGCGACCAATCGCCTCCAACTGATCATGAATGTCCTTAATCTTTGTCAGATGTTCCTGTAAGGACATTTTCTCATCCATCATGATGGAAAAGAGCATGTTCTTGAGAAAGAATGCTCTACTCTTGTTGGAGGTTTCATGAAGGGCCTTCAAATGATCCTAGATTTCCGTAGCAGTTTTGCCAGACGGTACCTGAGGTAGTTGCTCATCTGTGACTGGGAGTTTGATGAGCATGATGGCTTCTCGGTTGCGTTCATCCCATTTGTCCTGGTCCTTTCCGGCTACAGTGGGATGAGTTGAGTTCCCCGAAACGACCTGATCGAGGCAACGATATTTAAAGATCGTAATCATGCATTGCATCTAGGTGTTGTAATTCTTCCCATTGAACTTTTGGCTGCTTTTGAGCATTATATTTGTCAGTGATGCCATCATGTACCCTGAGGTCAAATTGCTGAAGGCAAAATAAATGAAAATAGAGACGACACAAATTCAAAGTAGAAACCCTAGCACGGATTTCGAGGCACTTTGAAGACAAAACCCAGAAGATTTGAAGAGTACCCAGAAAATGTTGCTAAAAATCCAAAAAAATTTCTGAATACCTAGAAAATTTCGTTAGCACCCACTTGCACAAATTTCAAGGCATAAACTTCAAGACACCCAAAAAAATCTAACGACAACCCAGTTGAGATTGCGAAAAACCCACAAAGAATCTGCAATCAAAATAAAATTTCGACTTGTATTGGAGGGTCAAAACCCTAGTCGAATTTTGTAGAACCCTAGGCGGCTATGGATGAACTAGAAATTTGCAGAAAGACTTCTGAAGATTGCGTCCTTAGCAAAGAACAAAAAAGCGTGTCCTTAAATCTTCAGAAAAACGCATTCAATCAGCTGAAGAACTCATGCGGCCAAGAAGAAAATGAACATAGGTCGCCAAGAGAAAATCACGTCCAAAGGAGATCAGAAAAAAACGCGTTTCTTTCAAGAAAAAATCCACTGCCAGACAAAGAGAAAAGCCCATTGGTGCCCAAAAGAAAAAAACGTGCCTAAAAATAAAACGCGTCTCAGTGACCAGATTTCTTAAAAAAATCGTGCGCCCAGGTACATTGAGAAAAAAAACGCCTTCAAAGGTTGCGTGAAGCAAAACACGGGCTCAAAAAACCTGTCACAAGAGGTCGCGCAGGAAAAAACATGACATACAGAAAATGCAATTTTTAAGAGAAAAAGACACGCCCAGACCAGGATGAAGAGACACGCGCCCAGAAGACTATAAAAATCGTGCCCAGAAATGCAGCAGGAGGGTCGAATTTTTTGTGAGAAAATACTCACGAAAATTTTTAAACAAGAACCCTCAATTTTTCCATAAAAAGATGATCTTCAAAAGCTTTAAAAATTTCTCTCGAAATTTTAGAAGACCAATTTTTTTCTCAACTTGAGCTTTGATGCCATGTTTAGGAAAATGAACTAGTAAATTACTTGTATTAATAAGAAGATAAAATTACAATATATAGCAGTGCCAGAGCATTGTAGGAATTAACGAGTCTAGCTACCTCTACCTACAGACATTTACGAGACCAACCACCTACAACTGTAGACATTAAATGTTTACCTACTAGAAACAAAAGATATCTAACCTACTTAATTACATTCATAATTGATCATTAAATATAGAGAATATAATATTCTAACAAACAGAGCATGAATATTTCGCTCAGCACTATTCCTAACATCCGACCAGCACTCACTATGGGTCTAAACTGTGGTTGCACCTCGAAATAACACCTCCAACACCTTGTAAACTGACTGCTAATAATGTAACAGGTCTGCAAATATGATTCTGGGCATGTAGCAGGTCTGTGACAGCTATTTTAACCACGTAGAAACACACCCAACCTGAATAGGATGCTGTCCCAACGTCATCAGCAGCTTCATACCTTCCCAACTCTCATCAAAGGTTCTCAACTTGCAGAAAATAACAACTCAGCAGTTTAAAAATGGGATGTTCAGTTATTCACCATTGAAAAAGGCACAAGAATAACAGGGCAGCTGGCTCAAAGTGCACATAACCCTTTAATACTCCAACTTCTCAACAGCAACAGGTTTGAAAATAGGCCCAAGACCAAGGCACCTCCCACAGTGACTAGAAATCTTTAGAAAGTTAGGCGCTCAGCTTGGTAAATCCTCATGCCATGCTTCCTAGTCAACAGGAAATGGCACGGGCCCCTAGTAAAAATAAAGTTTCCAGCAATAACTCTCAAAAACTCCTCAAATAGGGTCACCCAGGAAGGAGGAACTGCATAGGAGAAATTACCATCATCATTGAATTCCTTCCAAGCACTATTTCAGCAGAATGAGATGGTACGGCCCCTCTAGTGCATCATTGGAAGTCTGGAAATTTTGCCCAGCACTATGCTCTATAAACTTCAAATATGGTGCCTAAACTTAACCTGGAGAACTTATGCAACTCCACAAAATAAATTTCAACACAAATCATTTACCTACAATCTCTTTTTCGCACAAACTATAACTTTGAATGAGCCACACCGAATTAACCAAGGAGGATCTTTCACCACCGAGATTAATCTTCTCTCAAAGGGTTTTCGTCCTCAAGAAGGCTGAGATGAACCAAGTTCAACCCCACAGAACCACAAGGGTTTTGTAAAAGGAAATCAAATAGTCTACATATTACAAATGAGCTCACAAAACCTCCTAATATACTTTTCCCGCCAAACTTTCTAGAAGATACAATTTAAAATTCACTTTTTAATTAAAAGCTCCTTTTTGCTCCAAAAGATATTTTTTATCAAAATAATGATAATATTTGATACGCAAGGTCCCAATATTATGTGTCCATGATTTAAAACTTTTCATCCTCTTTCCGACGAGCTATTATACTAAGGCACTCATTAACTTATTTCAATAAAATTAAGCAACCTTAGTAAAATAATTAAATTAAAGCCAATAATACACCCGAGTTGTGGAAACTGTCGAAAAGCATCGAAATCGAAATTTGATTGCAACCGATGATGAATAATGAAAATCAAGCTCGACTGGGTGACTTATTATGAATAGACGATCTCTCTAGGAATCTTGGAGAACCCACCAAAAGTCGAAATTTACTTTGGAAAGTGGCATAGTAGTCCTCTAGGTCAACTAGGCTCATTGCCAACTTCAAACATTCTCTTAGACAAGGTTGACGGTCACCAAGAATGCCGAAGCCAACTACAATACTGAAGTGATTGAAAATGGGAAAATTACATCTTATTCAATGCCTTTACAATAATATCCCAAGTATCTCTAGATCTTCATTTGCAGTGTAATGTCCCCAAAACAACGTGAATGATTTTGGAGGGAAACTCATAACGGTGTAATGATTTTGGAGGGAAACTCATATCGGTGTTTCTAGGCACCAATTTGAATTTGAAATAATATTAAATAAATAATAATAAATAATAGTTAAATATTAAATAATAAATAAATTTAATAATATTTTTAAGCTTCTGGCTGACTCATTGAGAAGGCAAACTAAATTATTTTATTTCCTGGCTGACTTTCTCCATGTTGGCGTTTGGATTAGTATTTGTAATAGATTTTCTTTGCACATCATCATCACGAATCTGGAGTTTATCTCAACTTGGCTGACTAGAGGGCGTAGCCACTCGGTCGGAGTACTCAGGGGTGCGTAGTCTCTTCCTGAGCAATTTCGTGTTAAGCTTCTCCATTACCATCTCAGCATTGGTTCACTACAGGCATATGCATTCGGTTACAGGTGGCTCTCAGGATCACTACTCATCCCGGGAAATCAAGGCGACATCAAGAGACCTCCACGCGGGCTGAGCAAGAGCGAAATAACTCACATCACTCTAGCCGAGCGATCATAGCGATTGCTCTCACATCATTGTGAACATCTTGGGGACAAGCAATAAGAAGACGGAGTCTAATCCAGGTGCAATATTGCGGGTCCCAGTCAAGATGATTTGGAGCTAGAGCACGAACGACGCCATGGAATAGGCAGAGTCCTGAAACCTTCGACCAGCGTTGTATGAGGCTTGACCCCTCGGGTTTCTTCTGGCAGATCACTACATGCAGCCGAAAGATCTAGCCTCCTTAAGGGTTTCCAACTTTTACCCTTTTTATTTTTCTTTGGTATCACACTATGAAATGTTGGAACTCATTTTCTCACTTTCCAAGGGGTTCTTGAGGGTTTTAACAATCTCCAAACACATTTTCAATGGTTTAATGCATTTGGCTTGTTGAAACCTTCAATTTAAAATAAAAATGTGTTGAAATTAGAGCTCTGGATCAAAAGTTGCACCCTCTAGAAGGTGTTTGGAGAAAACAAGATTAAAAAGAAAGTTGCAAGTGAATGGCATACTAATCCTAACAGAAATCCATGGCTCAGGAGCCAACTGCAATAAAGTGGACACCTTACATTGCAGTGTTGCATTAATGATGAAATAGATATCCTATTTTAATGGTAAATTTTGCATTATTCCTGCTGTAGATGATAGAGGGAGAATCAAAGAAGAACTTCACACAGCAATAGTTGCAGGTTATTATTTAACGTAGAAAACTTTGTAACCATATTATTGGAAGGGCTTGAAGAGGATTACATGGTATCAGGGATGAGCCAATCTTTAACTAGCACAAAAGTGCGTATTTACCATTCGCGGAAGCCATTATTGTCATTTTGTGTTCCTATTAAAAACGGGATTATATAACATTACCTTGTAACACTTTCCCAGATAATGTTGAAAGAAAGGAGAATGTCTATTAGGTGGCTAATATGGTTGGATAATAGACATTGTATGGATGCTTAGTAGCCAAGTTATTGGACTATAATTGGCAGAGATAGATTAAAAATTTAAACCCTTAGCAACCAAGTTTTGGATGTTATGGATAGATTGTTAAAAGAAACATCAAACATATGAATGGGGAAAAACCAGTTCGATGATTGTGACCAATAGATAGTGACAAAATAAAATATTAAATAAATTATGACTGCTTTCTTAGCTTTGCTTCCAGAAGCAACCAAAATGGGCAAAAATGATTGCTTCCTGTACAACATCAGTATTTTGCTGCGTGCTAATATTAATTGCCGCCTTTTCAAACATCAATTGGCATATTCTTTAGAAAAACATTGATGATGAACTGTACTCAAAAAATTTGCTAGCTTCTTATTTAGCATCTAAGATCAATGAGTGTTAGATATGCTGAATGAGTCAGAAATAAGCAAAACTCCATGCAGTTCTTGGTTGATCAGAAGATAGGTGTCCAGTATTATCTTCCCCCTCAAGAGAAGATCAACCCATCAGGATTGATGACGAGGAGCCTGTGAACACAGTGATTTCCAGAGAGACATGTTCCCATCCAGTCCAACATCAAGCTGCACGACAACTTAAGTCAAATTTTCACCCTGGTATTGTCTTTCCATCTTCATTTGTTATTCCTAGAGTTGGACACCCTCCTGTACATCGAAGGTCTTCTTAACCCTCCCAATTCTTCTTCATCATTGACTAATGGAATTTGCCCTAGTTTAGGCACTTTGCTTTTAACCTCCACTCCCCATTCTAACAGTTAAGTATTCCTGGAGATAATGCTGGAATGCACTTCACTGCTCCTCAAGGATGATATGATGCTTCATCTTGTCCCACAAGTAATTAACTAATTATCCCTCTTCTTTTGAGCTTCCCCAATTCCTTTGAGACAGGTATCCTTCAATCTGCCTCAAACCTCCAACAACCCCCAAAAAGCCCAACAAAGAGAACAAAGAAACTTCTACTTTGATTAAATCCCTTGAAACTAACACAATCAACATCCAGAATGTGGTTAAAAAATTAGATGAATTTAACATCTTGACAATCCCTTTCATGGAAAGTCACTTGCTCTGACAGTGAATTGCAGTTTTCAACAAATAGATTTGCATTAAAGTTCTACAGGGATGCATAGAACATGAAAGTACTATCTCTTGTATTGGAATCATTATTTCATGTACGACCTGAGCTAAACCGAATCTATTGAGAAACTCCTTACAACAGAGAGGACCAGGAAAATACTTGCTGAATTTATGCAACAAAATGCCCAGGCTTCTAAAAGTCACATTGTTCAACTAGAGAGTTCAATGGATAGTGCTATCTGAAGGGGGAATTGAAACTCTTCTTTCTCTAAGCCTATCCCTAGTACAGCTGCCCTATCTTAGACTCCTTAAAAGGAGGTGCACACCGCAACAGAATAAGAGAACTAGTCAACCTGGAAATCCAGCCCAAAGGCCCAAAGGAGGAGCAAGTGCGTAAATTTATTTTGTTTATTTTATTAAGGAAAGCACCAAAGGTAAAAGCCACATGCAAGAGAAGGGCAGTTTAAATTCATACTGATAGTTTACTTTTGCTTATGACAGCTCAGATAGTCACTCTTTGGTATTGCTGGACGTTGATCAACTATAATAACCATAGAAACAGAAAATGGGAAAAAAATGTGGGTACCCAAAATTTGAATGTACCAGCACCAATGCCTGCGTAATTAAAAAACCAGTCAAAACCAGGTCAATGTGGGTCAACACCGGGAAAAAACATGGTAAATGAATTTGATACATGTGTAATTAAACAAAGGCCATTTTTTTTCAAACAAACCATTGGTTTTCCGTTTTTGTCAATAAACCCCTCTAACCTGATTTTTTTGTCATTTTTGCGCTTTCAGGCAGGTAAACAGATTTTCAGTAATTTAGTGTCTTTTAATTTGCCGTGTTTTTCTTGTTTTAACCTGTGTAATTGAATTCCATTTATACTTTTGGTTTGCCATGCCATTGCTGTGTATGTATAATGTGACTGTGATAATAACTATTATCTTTGCTTTCTTAGTCCTATTTTGGTTTATTCACTCTTGCAGTTTTGTTTGGAGCTGTTACGCTAAATTTTTCACATTTTTACATAGCTTTGTCTTTGTCCTAAGTTCTTCCTGAAATAGGCTTAGGATAACATAATTGGTTCACCTTATTAATATAATTCTCTTTTAGTATAAAAGAGATCTTGAATAATATTAGCTCAGGTCTAGCATCTCATATTATTACAGAACAATTTCACCAAAACTTTGACTAGACGAGGTTTTGTAGTGCAATTTTTTGACTGGAATATCTCTAAAAAACTTCATCAAATGCCCCCTAAATTAGAAAAGCAGGTTTTTAATTTTAACAATGTTAGAGAAGATAAATTGCAAAAGGAAGAAAATAAGGCTGGATAGAACTTTTTAAGGATGTTTTCATGCTGGTATGCTATGCATGTTTTTGTGCGCTGGTGCACCTTTTGGTGAAGAAAGGCACTAACACATATCAATTGCTAGTCACTAGTATGCATACAAACTGGATCAATAATAGCTATATTCATTGGTGCTTGATATGTACATGTACAGGTGCTTAGATAGCAATACTTTGGTGCTTGCCTCTGCACTTGTGCTTCAATAAGGAGGTATTCAATTCTTCTTTCCTTTGCCATGTGTACACCGACCCACTTCTAAACCCCAATGATTTGGCCATGTTATTACTATGAATTTCTAGGTACTGCAAGTAGGCACCCATAAAATATCCAAAAGGGGTTCTAAGTATGCTTGTCATTGCAAGGTTTTGCTTAGAGGCTCCATCAAAAGTCAAATTTGATCCAATCAAACAGAGGAGTCCATCTGGTCTTAGAATTTATCAGGAAGAAGCCGCTTGTGTATTGCCCTTGGATTTCTCACTACCTAGCAATAATGAAATCTTGAATGTCTGGTGAGGACAAGGAGGACAATTTCTTTTGCTGTCTTCCAATGAGAATGTAGGTTGTAGCCCTGGCCTGGTTTCTGATGGTTCCAAAAAGAGACTCCTTTTAGTTAGCTTCATTGTCGAATATTTGGGTATTCAACACTTCCAAGTACATCTGCACCATTTTATTGATTTTTCCTTTAATAGTGTCTGCAGCCTTCAGTTTCACCTGAAACATGGAGGCATGATGTGTACAAACATCTTTGGCAATTTGGCATGTAATGAAAAGATGCTTTGCAGTTTCCTCCTCTCAGAGGCAGTTCAGGCAAATACTTGGCCCCACAATTCCCTTTTGTCTTAGCTATTCTTGTATTAGAATTTTGTTTTGTAAGTTGTCCATAAAATCCATCTTATTTCTGTATGTTCTCGACGTAGTGGATTTGATCTTTAGCCCTCAAAAGTTGAAACCGACCATGAATGCTTAGATTTTGAAGCAAAGTCACCTATGGTTTGGAAACAACTTTTGGGTTTATGTTATCTTACCATGTCCAATATAGCTTTCAGCGATTGAGAAAGAGAGATAGTCCTACACATTGCTGAGATTTTGTCCCTTAAGGTGTAGCTGCAGAATTCTGAGGTCTGTGTTAGATGAGTTTAGGGATCCCATTCCTGCTATCTTCCCAAAATGTAGCAATCCTTTTATTGCTGATCTTTCAAGTAAGCCCCTGAGGTTAACTTCAATAGACTAAAATTCACTGTATAGTAAGGCCCATTTAATGGTCCTGTGGAGGGTGCCCCCTAAGTTTTTTCAGTGGGTGCTGCTGAGAAATTTAGGGACAGTTTCAGTGATGATGGTCTCATGGTAAACAAAGGTTTCTGCTGTGTTTGCAGTTATTAAAGAAATTTATGAATACTACTTTTTAATAGGAAGTAAGGAACATAAGCTATAAATGCAAAGTCACACTGCATGAGGGCTGACATTTTGCAAAATATTTCCTAAATTATTTCTGTGGGCAAAGCAATCCTATAGATTCTGAAGAAAACTCACCAGCAGTTTGGAAACAACTTTTGGGTCTACCTTACTTTCCATATCTAATATTAGCTTTCAGCAATTGAGAAAGAGCAAAAGTCCTCCACATTGCTGAGATTTTGTCCCTTAAGGTGTAGCTGTAGAGTTTTGAGGTCTGTTAGTGAGTTTGGGATACCCATCCCTTCCCAAATATAGTAATCTTATGATTGCTGAACTGTCAAATAAGCCCCTGAGGTAAACTTAATTGGATTAATATTTGCTGAATTATTTTTATTAAGGCCCATTTAATGGTCCTGTGGAGGGGGACCGCCTAAGTTTTGACAGTTTCAGGGAAGATGGTCTCATGGTAAACAAAGTTTTCTGCCATGTTTGCAGTTATTAAAGATATTTTGTTAATAGGACTACTTGTTAGTAGGAACATAAGCTATAACTGCAAATTCACATCACATGAAGGCTGCCATTTTGCAAAATACATCCTAAATTATTTCATCGGGTATTTCAATCCTCTAGACTCTCCTCAAATCTTCCTTTCACCAACAAATAAGCCTGCTCCAATTTATCAGGTAAAGGTTCTAGGTTTTCTTGTTTGAAGGATTTGTATCTTTCATTGAAAATAGGAGTAGTAGCCCTTTTCAGGAGGCTGCCACAAATTTTTAATGCCTCTTAAATTCTACGCCGACCCGTATAACACAATTGTGGGCTTTCCTAATCTGTTTCTTTCATTGGTGGCCATGGGTGGTGCAATTTCTTCTTAGTTGGAAATGGGAATGTAATCTTTAGACATCATAACATTTGTGAAGATTGTTTTAACTTTTACGTGTATTAGAATAATATGTATAGCTTTTATTCAGATCATGAGTAGAGTTACCATTCACTGTGCCTTTTCAGTAGCTGTGGATCTATGGATGTTAGGTTTAGAACTTTTAAACAATAAAAGCTATAATAATAATAAAAAAGGCTATAATCAAATGGAAGGAGGTTAGTTGGCCCTTGTTTGCAGATAATTTTGTATTATTTTTTAGTTCCTTTCTTTTATTGTTGCTTTTAATTCAATGTTTTCTTGATGTAGTTCCACCAGATGTGATTTTCCAGTTGCTTTTCATTTTGTGAGCATAACTCTTACTGAATCACTTGCTTTTTTAATCTATAGATTGAATACTTAATTCCTTGTCTTTTTTCATTTTCCCTTAATTTAATCTTTGTTCCTTGTTTGGGCTGATTTTTGTTCCCCTATGCAACTCATCTAGGCTGAAGAGAGCGTCTTCATAATTTTTTTAATAGATTGTACACATTTTATCTGCTTGCCTAATTCATTCCTGTTTTTATTTTTACATATGCATCTTTCCCTCCATGCATGTACTGGGGGAGGGGGTGAGTGGCAGACAGAGGGGGAAGAGGGAGAATACAAAATGAAAGAACGATGAACTGAAGTTCTATTGTATCATGCCTAATCCTACATTGGTGGCCTATGGGATCATACTAACATATCATTTTCTTTATGATTGCAGTTTGAACATTGTAGGGAGCTGGAGGTGATAGTATCTGGAAATAATTACGAACTATTCCAAGGGAGAGTAAAAAATTTAAAGATCTCAGCAAAAGGAGCTATGTATAAGGTTTTGATCTTGTTGAGCTTGTACTAAAATTGAATGTATTTATCAGTTTTACATCTTTGGGAGAATGTTCCTTATTTGTAGAAGTTTTTAATCACATGTCAATTTGGAGGAAATCACCAATACACCGCAATTCTCATCATTATTGTACTAAATCTGTATTCATATATTTCAATTTCAAATCTGTTAGAAATAATTTCACATGCTTTAACCATAATAAAATTGTTTTCTAATCCCTACGTCTGCTTTTGATTAAGACTTCAATTATATTCATCGAGTCATGTTCTACTTCTAAATTTGGAATACCTCCAGTTAGAGCTGTATTTACACCATGAAAATGGGCTATGTCCTCAACTATCTTATGATTAGTACTTTAAAAAATCAAAAGGCATAATATGCATTGTCATCCCATTAAATTATGCAATGATTACTCTCCATATGGCAGTTCTTGGAGGTGCCACCCCAGTTTAGCTTTGAAAATCCAAATTGGTGGTCTTCATTGCTCGAGTCCTGAAGGACTTACTAACACTTACTCCTGCCTTGGATAAGTTTTGAGATGGGAGTTATTATAGAAAAATGAGGATGGGATTTTAGAGAAAAGAAGTGTTTTTTTAGTAATGAAAATTGAAAAGCAGTCTTTTGGAGGCATATTTCATAAAATTAGTGTGCACTTGTGTTTGGTATTAAATAAGGAGAAATCCAGTCCATCTAGATTGAGAGTAAAGAGACTGAGATGCTATGGTTTTAATATGCAAAAGGGGAACACTGTTTCACTGATCCCATCCACATGTGTATCTATTTTATTCTAAGTTACCTATTCATCCCTTGCATTGCCTGGATCTGGGTATTTTTCATACCCAGTCTGGATTAGGTCAATTTGTGAGGGGATTCTTCCAAGGTGCGCAAATTAGACTGTGGGTTTGCCCCAGACAAACCCATGTGAACCTGTGACGAACCTAGAAGATTTTGACAGTACCCAAGTTGAAGTTGAACCCACTTAGAAAAAATACCCTTTCAAAAATTCTTTTTGAACTAAATGATGCCATATATGATGTCATTCTGTTTGCCCATGGCCTTGACATCCTTCATTCACTCTCCATAGTCACTGGTATAGATTTGCTGTGTGTAGAGCATCCTTCCTTGGCTGAGCAGGAACTAATAAAAGCCCATTTTGTGCCATTGTCCATTGTCAAACAGTTTTCCCTGAATCAATAATAAAAGCACAGTGCCATAGTTTTGATTGCAATATTTGTTTGGATGGAATATAAGAATTGATTGATAGGAACTTATAAATTGTGAAGGTTTAACTTTAAATCAAGAGGAATTATTCTATATTGTTAAATTATGAAGGGTTTATTTTAATAATTAAAAGCTATGTTACTGGGTTCGGATTCGGTCCGTAGGAGGGTTCGCCTAGTGTTCCAACTGGTTAATCTTTCCTGCGCGTGACTGGTTCATTCTTTAGACGTGTTCTCCTGTTCTTCATGTTTCTTTTTTCTGCAGTTTTTTGGCGTCTTTTCTGGGCGCGACTGTGCCCTCTATTGGTGCGCATTTCTAGACGCGATTTAACTTTTTGCTGCGCGTCTTTCTGAGCGGCGGATCTCTGTTTTGCAGATCTTTGTGGGTTCATCCCCGACATTGCTGCTCCTCCCTTCCGGTTGTTCTTCCGTGAATTTTTTTTAATGTATAAGAGCCCGCCTTTCTGAGCCCGACACTTCGTTAAATTAAAAAGATTTCTTCACTTTGTTTTTAGAAAAAATCAAATTAAAGTTTTTATATAGTTTTTTTAAGCTTTAATATTTATCTATTAATATTAATTTATTAATTTTTTATTTCTAATTTCAATTAATTTAATTCCAAATTTAATACTCTTAATTTTAATTTCAAATTTAATATTTATAATATTAATTTCAAATTTAATATTTATAATATTAATTTCAAATTTAATATTGTGCAAGGTTTATAAATATTATTAATTATTATATTAAAATATATTAAAATATTATAATATATATATATTACATGTTTTTTGTACTAACGAACCCAAAACGAATCAAACCACCCCCCAAAAAATTTTTAGCCGAACCTGCGAACCCGAACCAGAACTGGCAACTTAGATTAAAAGTCATGATAAAGATTTATTTATTTCTTAAGGAAATGCCTTTTATGATTTACCATTAAATACAGACACTTTGAGGATATAATGGAAAATGGGAAATTGAATCAAATAGGGTGAACAATATATATATGTACATATATGTATATTTGTATATATCTATATATATATACATATATACATAGAAGGGCAATGGCGAGTGAATGCAGCAAATCATGCAAGAGTGGATAAAGGAGTGGGAATGGTAGAACTTGAAGCCAGGGGTGGAGTGCAGCGGCATGAAGGATTTTAGGCTGCATAAGGGCTCCGGCTGGAAGAAGGGCAACCAGCCTAAGGCATGCAGTGAGCTCTCTGCTCCTTTCCAGGAGGGATTTCTTTTTGCAACAAATACCCCTGCCCTTGTAGTTGCATCTTAAGTCCCCACAATTGATAGCTTGAATTTCCTTCACATTTTTAAGGAATGCAAGAACATTGCTAATCACTTTTACGGCTGTGGCAACTTTTGCATTTAATAGATTTTAAAAGGTAACCTAATATCTCTCCTTTACTGATCTCTAAAAGCTGGGCTGTGCCATCCTCACCTGATCCTTTGGGTGGTCTAATTTTGATGCCACGGTATGTTTGGCAGATGAACATCTTGATTTCCCTATCCTTGATGGCAGTATTGAGGAGAAAGCAGACAATATGGCTAGCAGGTCCTTGTTTTCAGATGTTTAGGGAAGTGTCCTCCCTATGACAAGATTATTTCTTGGACTAAAATTACCTGGAGCAATTTGGTGACACCTTCTGTTTTGTTTTATAACATGACTTCTTCCTCCTATAGTTCCTTTCTGTTGAAGACTCTGCTTTTGTGCAACAAAATGGTCCTTGTTTCTTCAGAAAGGTTGTAATGTTCATGGCTCCTTGGTCCCCTTTTTTCGATGTAGAGGTTGTCTCCATTTCCAGGATTCTGATATGCCTGCAGGCTGAATATGTATAGCCTTTCTCTGAAAATGAGAGAACCAGGATTAATTAAAAATTTGATTGATCAGGTGCGTGAATTTGTGAAAATCAATGAGCAGATTGGCCCTAAGTGCAGATTTGTGAGGATTTATACATGGATCGAAATCTCCAAGCTAATTTTCCATTCTATTTGGATTCACTCTTCGCAGGGCATTTGGATTTAATTTTTGAACTTTGAAGGTTTGTTGTACATATGCATTAGGTGTGATATGAGTGGACATAAAATTGCGGTCTGTCCTTCCAAAATTCCTCTTGGTCTGCAGTCTATTTGTCTGAAACAATGGATAAGGAAAGTAGGCAATCTAGACAAAGCCTTTGTCTGGCACAACCATGGTCAGTTTTTTGACCAATTGAAGTCTTTGCCTTCTCAACTCCTAGCCCATACCAGTGGGCTTGGAGAGCTGCTCATGCCTTTAGCAGATTTGAACAATATAGTTGCTCCTTTGGCTTCCAATCACTCTGAAATAAGTGATGAGGCTCAACCATGCACAGCTCAGATTGCTGGGGTTGATGAAGATTTTCAACATTGTGTGGAGCAGCTCTTAGAGGAAGAGGCATATTTTCTCCAAGATCTCACTGAAGAGCCTGAGCTGGAAATGAATGACATCCTCGAGAATGAAGAATATCAACTATTCCTCCGATAGCTTAATCATCTCCCAGTCTAACTGCAGAAAATCCAAACCATTGTAATATTTCAGGTAAGCAGAAAGGGAGGAAAATGGAAGCTGAAAAACTATGAATGGAAGCTTGTGATTGAGTTGATGATGGCACACAGTTGACTATGAAGTGGGAGGAAGCTGCTATCAAAACATTTGTAAGACCTTGGAACTGGGTATGCCCTTCAATGGATCCTCCAGCCTCAGATTGAATTTTTTTGCTTTTTTGAGTGGAATTTAATTTTCTTAGGTGGTTTCATCTTTTCTTTGTAGGATAGAGCTCCTCCAAATGTTGGCTGATTAATTGTTGGGATTTTCTCTTTTAATGGTTGTGGCCCCTTAAAAATGGTATTTTTTGATATGATTTTAGTATAAAGTGTATGGGCCCTTTCCCCTCCCATTGATTTAGAAAAGACAAATACATATAGACATATAAACTATGTCACAAGGTTTGGTGTTTGAGTTCGTCAAGGATAAAATTTGGATTTGGATTAAGTTCACCAGCAATAAAGTTATAAAAAAAAATTGTGAATAAATTAAAAAATTTGAAATATTTTAAATTTATATATTAATTATATTATAATTAGAACTAAAAGTCTAAGATGAATTTTTAAATATTTAAAAACATAAAATTTTAGTATATTAAATGTTGATATAATAATGTTTAAATGCTTATTATTAAAATGAATGTATTACATTTTATAAAAAGACAACAAATAAATAAAAAAGAATATCTAAATCTGCAAAATAAAACCTAAGCAAAATCAGAGCAGATTCATAAGAGAATTAAAAACAGAGAAGAAAACAAGGAAATAAGAACAACGCAGAGGAAATATGTGGCCCTCCATTTTTCACAGCTGCCATTTGCAGTCACCTCCGCCTCACACATCCACTAGCCCACTACCACCCACCGGAGGCAGTTTTGGAGATATATTGCTATCTACAAACAACAAGCCAAGCCCGACACCCCAGGTGCACAGTCACCACCCATTTGATGTCTCCAATAGTTGCCTCCCACATCCCACAACTTAATTGAATGTTTTATAAAAATTATATATTTTAATAAAAGAAGCCCTAGGCCTTTTTTTGTACAATTTTGGGGGTGAATTCTAACAATTTTTTGAAGTTTCTTAAAAGTTTGCCAAAACTCAAATAATTAAATTTGGAGAACCCTATGATGTAGCATATATAGATAGATATGCAGATGAACCCTGTTTACTCACTGGGGTTCTTTATTATTATATGAGAGTAAACAGAAATTCACAGAACATCTACAAAAAGTAATTTATAACACATATTACACATAAGAGATTGTAGTATTCATTCATTACATATGGCAACAATTACATCATAGTAGCCGAATCTATCCGACTACAAAAGAACTGAGTGCATAAATGCCAGTCGAGGGTGGTTGAGATACCAACTGTTGGCAACACTTGCTAACTAATCAATTGTCAGACTAATTGTAGATTACATTAATTTGTGTAGAGTATTATTCTATTTTATTTTATACTACTAGTACAGCCGATAACATAATTATTTATTAACAAGGCCATCTACATCATTCCCTCCCTAAAAACAAGTCTTCTAGACGACTACAACAAAAACTGGAAGACTACCTAGAAATAACACTAGTGAGAAGTTGGGTGAGAGGATGTCCCTAGAGCTGGGTATACTAAGGAGGTCGGGGTGGTAGTTTGTGCACTTCACTCTCGAAGCTAGTAGACTTCCTTCGTCTTGAGCTTTAGGTGGTGTGCCACCTTTAGCTCGTTCTCCCTAGCTGTTTTCACCAGGTGGACCGCCTCCCTTAGGTGCTGGTTGATCTTTGTTATCTTGTGATCCTTTTCCCCAACCTGCTTGGCCAACTCCTCTTCCAATTCTTGTACCCTCTTGTCTTTCTCCCCAGCCTGCTTAGCTAGTTCCTCTTCCAATGCTAGTATCCTATTGTCTTTTTCAGCCAACTCTGTGTCTCTAGTGGCCACCTTTGCTTTCTCCTCCAAAAGATGAGCCTATTGTTGAAGCTCGCTCTCAAGATGCTGGTTGGAGTAATTTGCCTCTGCATGGATCTTCTAGGAGAGGGCTATAGCCTTATCAGCCTTGGCGGTCATTCTTGGATAATTTACTTTGTATATTTTGCACGCATGAAACAGTTCTCTATAGGCCATTTCCATCTCAAAGAGCTGAGCTATCAACTCGCCATCCTTCCTGTGGAATGTTGGCCTTTTTGGGAGCTAGGCTGCCAACATTTCTAGTGTTTCCTTGTCAGGCCGATCACCTATAAAAATGCTTCTGAATTCCTTGTCACAATCTGTCTTCATGAATTTCAGGATCTTGCGTGCCTCCCGCCATGCTACGGGAGAGTGGCTGTGATCTAGAGTTTTGGCGATGTTTGACACTTCTTGGATCATGGTTGCAATGGGTTCCAAGTCCTTCAGGTACCTCCTGGTGGTTCCCTATGGATCTTTCCTGTTTGGTTTGGCAATTTCCACCACGATACCTTCAGACATCTTTGAATCACTCCTCGAATCGCTTGATCCCTCTCCTGTGGATCCAAAATATATTGTCTGATGTGTGCTACAATTTCGTTGTCATCTCCGAGGAGTTTAAATTCCTGCTCAAACACCCTCTTCAGTGTTCGCCATGATGTTCGGTGAACTGCATCCAGTTCGCTATACCAATCAATGGCTATGCCCCTCAGCGTCGTTGGGAACGCTCTCAGCCAATAGTCCACATCATCTTGCTTGTTGGCTATCCAAATAGTCTCGCACGTCTTGCAATGCTGTACTGGATCCTTTGACACATTCCCCGTGATCTTTGGCAGCTTTTGCCTCTCGGTTGGCGGAGTCACCATGCTTCTCCCCCGATTCCCTCCTTGTGTGTAGGACTTGATTGGACTGGTTCTCCCGCATCATTCCGGTGCCTATCTTGCACTCTTGGCCATGTACAGGTCTTCCCCATGTCCCTTCTCAACGTCCTCTACACCTTGAGTCTCTTGGGGTTCGTTCCTATACTCCCTTTACCTTGGGGTTTTTGGCTCGATCCTCCAATTCTGAACCCTTCGTTGTCGTCTGATATGGACAACTCCCAAATGCATCGAATACTTCTCTCAAGCTCTTTAGTTAGTTCATTTTCATTTTCATTAATTCTATATCTTTCTCTGCTTGCTACGAACGGTGTCCTGAAGGGTCCTTCGTCCCTTTCCTCGGCAAGGTTTTGGTGTGCTCTTGTAATGGATTGGTTTATTTCATTAATATCCTCATTGGTTTGTTCAGTAATTTGTTTTAGTCTTCTCTATCTGTTTTCTTGCTTTTGTAATCTGAGTGATCGTCATACCTTTTCTTTTGGTGTTTCTTGCCCAATTGGTACTCGGCTCTTATCCTTATTGGGCTATACAAGCATTAAATGTTGGTTGTATGATCATTGGTTGCCAGGAGTATGTATTTGGCTAGTATCACGTTCCTCTTCCTTCCGCTTTGTCCTTTCCTTGTATTGTTGTAATATATGCTGTTTCGGCATTCTTGGTCACTTTCCGCTCAAAGATCTTGCAGAATGATGTAATGACGTGCCAACAACCTTGGTAGTCAGTTGAGGAGATGGTCGACCTCTGGGTTGACGTGCAGTCTTTCCCAGATGACTGACTAGGGAATCTCTCGGCTGAGAGCCTCCCTCCGTACGTGCTCCCTCAATGAAACGTCCCATAGGTTGACAAGGTCTTGTGTCAAGTTCTTCTTGTTCCTCGTTTGTTTGTACGGGTTCCTTAGTCGGCCGACCCATCACGACACCATCCTACCGTTGGGTGATTTCCCTAAGTTCACTTAGGCAACGACACCAAATGTTTACTCACTAGGGTTCTTTACTGTTATACGAGAGTAAATGGAAATTCACAAAACATATACAAAAAGTATTTTATGACACATATTGCATAGAAGAGATTGTAGTATTCATTCATTACTTATGGCAACAATTACATCATAGTAGGCAAATCTGTCCAACTATGAAAGAACTGAGTGCATAAATAGCCAGTTGAGGTTGGTTGAGATACCAATCGTTGGCAATGCCTCCTAAGTAATCAACCGTCAGACTAATTGCCAATTACATTAATCTGTGCAGTATTATTCTATCTTATTTTATGCTACTAGTATGGGCGATAACATAATTATTTATTAACAAGATCGTCTACAAACCCAAAATGAGGTCAACCCCTTTTTTTTGGCTGAATATGCACACCAAATCCAAACCTAAACCTGAACAAGCTACTGAGGTTTAATTCAATTGGGGCTTGCTGCCTTTACTACCAAAAGTGGACTCCAAGAAGGAATTAATTAGCCTAGAACCTCAGGTAGTCCCTTTTAAGGATCTACATCTGAGAATTACAACCTCTTATGGATGAATGCAGATAGAGAGCTGCCAAAGCCTCTATAAAGACAGTGATGTTTTCCTCAGATCTCATAGAAGATGGAACATTGAAAATAGAGTTATATGCTAAAAGTAATTCTTAAAGCGGTATACTGATTTCAGGAAGAGAGGTATGTTTTGAACAAAGAGGTGTTTTGTGGATCAATGAAGGTAAAAAGGGTTATGTTTACAGTTTTCGTAGAGATTCAGGATACATACAAAATTGCACTGTTCAACAATCACCCAATATGTGTGGATGAAAAGACTTAACCAGATTGCTTTCTTGAGTTTTTTCTTGTACTAACCCCTGCAAATGATCCAAAGCTTGAAAGTGATGGCTAGTTAGAGAACAGCTTGCCTGAAGGTTTAGACAATGAAAAGACTTAATCAGAGAGCTTTCTTGAGTTTTCTCTCGTACTGACCCCTGCAAATGGCCAAAAGCTTGAAAGTGATGGCTAGTTAGAGAACATCTAGCATAGAGGAGTACAATCTACACTATCCAACTAATTAATTCTACAAAATGTGACATACCTGGAAGTACTTATTATTCTTGAAAGTACATATTACCAAATTCTTGACGTTTTATGTAAAAGTTTTAACATATGTAAATGTTCAACTTTACTTTTTAAGAATATTTAAGACTATGCTTTATCATTGACAAACTCAATTGTCATAAAATTATCCATGATTGTTGTCTTTAAACTTTATTGTAGTGATAAAAAAACTCACTCCAGTAGACCCTAATTTAAAGTTGCATGTGCACATTTTATTCTTGAAACTTCGTAAATCTATGTTTTTCTGGAATAGTAGTAAATGGTTTATATATATTTTATTTGATAACATAAAAAGATGCACCACATGTACAATTCCTAATTGTTATGTCTAATAGCTTCTACATACCTGGAAGTACATAAATAAATTTTAACTGTGTATTTGCTACAGAGAATGTTGATGACTTGGAAAAGTACGATTGTTCATGGACATTCACTGTGGCAGTACAGATCATGCCTTTAATTTGATATTGGTGTCTACATGACTCTCTTATTAGGTTATTATACATTGCATCATTACAAAATCAACTTTTACATGCCATATAAACAAATGTTATGCTGTTAGTTTCCATTAACCATGTGTCACTACATTGGCTATTTGTTGTTCCTAAGAAAAGTGGCTGTCCACTATCCTTTATCAATGTGATTTAACCTTTCAAAAGAAGTATTACTTTAGCTATTCATGGCCAGCATCTTATTTCCTATTAGCAGACCCATGCTTATCAAATCATTGTGGAGCTCTAAGAAATGATTAATGGCGTGCTGAAAGGACAAAATATTACCAATAGTTGCACTATGCTCTTGACACATGAGAACTGTAAGCTCAGATCAGTGACAGAAGAACATTCTAAAATTTCTTTATGGATAATATCTGCTGTCCCAGTGATGCATTTTAAGCAAGCACGTATCAAAGATTTTTGTGAATTTATTTTAAATTTGTATCCATGCTTTTATTACTTATTTTCCATGTCTGGAACAATGACAAATTTTCCACCTGAGTTTTAGTGACATGATGTATTTACTGCTTTGACAGTAGTATAATTTCTATGAAGAGTTGCTTCATAACTTTCCATTCAATGTATATAATAGTCAGAGAGATGGGTCTTGAAACTTTTGCTATAGGTATGAAATCGGACATTAACAGCTGATATTTTTATTTGACAGGGAATCTACCTTACAAATGTACAATTAGTTGCTGAGGACATCAAGCTGAAATTAAATAGCTCAAGGTCCAGTAATTCATGCCTCATTGCCCGACAATGTTTCCATAACCAGATTTTGACTCATGCTACAATTTACCAGATTTTGAATTCGTGCTACAATTTACAGACTTTTCATTGGATTTTCACGGTGTACTATTTCTTATTGTTTTTACTGGAAATAATATGTTCATGAGTTAGTCATATGAGCTGAAAATGTATTTGTGTATATTCTCATATAAATGTTTATTGTATTGGCATTATGAGAAGATGACAATGTCCTGTCATGATTTCCAGGCTTCTAAAAGAGCCATTTCGGGTGAAGGCTTCTGCACAAATTAATGAGCAAGATTTATTGTCCAGGTTAGCAAGATTTATTGTTCTTCTGAAGAAACACATTTTAATTTGTGCAAGCAGTCCTCTAAAGACAACTGCCGATTAAATAATAGGGGCATCTATGTCCGTTATTGCATACCTTTCAAGTATCAGTGACTAATAGCTGATTTAGACCATCTTGTCAATGAAAATAAAAATCAATACATATATATAAGCAGTCTATATGTCATTTGTGACGTATAACAAATGTTTGTAGTAGTGTTGGAGGCATTTGAATGTCTCAGATAGATTTTCTTTCTTCTTTTACCAAACTTTGATATGCTGGCTAAATTAATTATATCTGGTGCTCCCTTTTCCAAAAATAAGCCTTTCGAGCCCCTTGGTGGCGAAATTGCTAGCTGAAATATCATCAGGAAGGCTTCGTATTAATCTCTCAGATATAAAATTGAGTTTGAAGAAAGGAGCTTTACAACTGCATCCAGATTCATTGCCTAAACTTTTGAGGGTTGACAGTACATCTTTTAACAAAACAGAGGAAGATGAGAGAACACCTTTGAAACTACAAGTAGAAGATGAGGGAAGTCTTTCCATATTTTCCAACAATACAGAGACTACAAGTGATGGTGAACCTGCTTATCTGAGGAAATTCTGGTTAGGACCTGATGTCAGCATCAAGACACTGGAAGTGCAAAGATCAGGAATTTTACTTGATGGCCATTTCCTTGTACGACCATGAAACAATGTACTAGTGGACTTCATGTTGCATCTTCCTTGTACAACTATGAACAGATGTACTAGTAGACTCCATATTTCAAAAGTCTTTTATAGATCAAATATTTTATATATACTGTATTTGCCTTATAGGGACTCTATTCCTACACTATTGATTTTTAAGTTGAATCCACATCAGTCATGGAAGAGGAAAAAAAAGACAGTGCATCAAATGTATTGTTATTTAATGTAACCTTGACCCATGTAATCTTGTTTACGAACAAGGATGTTGGTCTCAGCTAGCATTACAAAAATGGTTGAACGAGAATTTTGGTTCTGAGGGTAAATAGTTCACTTACACCTCCAGATTCAGGAAGCATCCTCACTCTTAGTCTGTATGAGGCAATTGTCGTTCAAGGTAAATTAAAATGATTAATACACGCAATAGGTTACTCTGAAATCAGGATAACAGCCACATTGCTGTTGAGGAACAAATATTCGTTTTAAGGGTTTGGCATATTTGGGGATGTGATGTGCTTGAATTAGATCTTGGCTATGGAATTCAAATCCTGAATAGCCACATTTTCTCCTGAGGGTGGAGAAACTCATTGGGTTGGTCCTTTTCATTAATAGCTAGAATTAATATCGCATTTTGTTGTTCTACTACAAAGAATGCTTTTAAGTGACAGATCCATGGAGCGTCCACAATTATGTGGCCTTTTACTATTTTCTTGAAAGATTGCCTATGCAGCTGATTGTAGCTAGCTCGAATAAGCAGAAAAGAATTGTATGTAGAAATTTAAATAACTAATTCTTATTAATTTTTCCCTAGAAGTTGTATTTTTGGTTGTTAGGGAAATCATGATGCCTTGGGAAAACTACATCTCAGTAGATAGATTTTAAACCAGAGTTACATGATTAGACGACTTCTAAGTTTATCATTGGTTTTCTACACAGTAGTTTATGAGCGGGCGTATTTTCATTTTGTAAATTTTTAAACAAATATCTCCTTGCTGGATTTGTAATTTTTTTCTGAAAAGCATTTTTGTGGTCAATACCATTTTAGGTTATGTTTTTGTCATGAGCTCAAGCTAATTTTGATTATACATGCTCTGGGTGTTGAATTGTTATTCTAAGATCCTGTTGTTTGCTGGTTAAGCTATTATCTTGTGAACCACTGGTTCTGTTTGGGCTTGTAAAAAATTTCTGGAAAATCATTTGCTTGCTAATACCATAATTCGAGGTATTATAGTATTATAGATTACAAATTCTTTTGGTTTTGATTGTTTGTTAGTGTAAAATCTTTTCTTTTATGAGTCAATGCTAATAGACTCTCGAGTCTCAAGCGCCCTAGAATGCACACCCAATAAATGCATACATGGTTTTAAGCAGCCCCTATTCTCACTAATTCAAGGTGAAAATTTCTTATCTTGGAATTAGTTTACTGCAGTTTTTTCAAAATTTACTTGATTCTTCAAGTTATTGTGTTTAAACATTGGGTATATTTATTAGTTGATAAATAAAATATATATTAATATTCAAAAAGATAATATGGTAACAAGATATCATTAAAAACATTTAGTTTAGGAAGGAAGCTTACGACAACAATTCAAAGAGTGTCAACCAGCCATATCAAGAAGAAAATTGATCAAGAGAATCCAGACGCCAAATTAATAGAACTAGATTATTTAATAGCTGAGCTTAGAAATATAATTAGTATATATAGAGAGAGCGTAATTTTTCCATAAAGAAACTATTAGAATTACCCTCTAATCTCATCCATGTATGAATATGCCTATGGGTATCGTTAAGAATAAGCTGCATTCACTAGCGGATGATTTCTAACTCTACCATGTTACCTTTGACTGCAAGTAATATATCGAGGATTTCTCCCAACGTTTGACCTTTGTCCTCAGCTTCCCAACCCATCTTAAGGAGATGTTGATGCATAACATTTATCAAGGAAACAACTGTACTAATGTTCTTGTGACCACTTTCTTGATTACTATGAGTTGACATGTCAATGTTCTGCATCAAGGACTTCAAGTCTTTCAGAAGCTCAATAATACAAGAGTCTTCTTTCTCCACAGTGCAGCCAACCTTGAGGAGAAGAGGGCTGCCTACTTCCCATAAAAGGTTTTCTTTTTAATGTGAATATGCTCCATGTTATCATCTTATCGTTTTCCTTTGTTGTTAGGTGCCGCTTGAAGAGTCTCTTGTCTACCAGACTCATTAATTTTTTGGCTATAGGATATAGGCCACACCCTGCACCTACAAACACCGCCTCTTTCTTAGAGCCAAAGTCTGTTGGGACTAGATGTCATAAACCTTCTAAATCTTAATGTGATTATTTATTTATTTTGTCTAAATGAAAAAAATGACCTGTTTGAGGTCACATATTTGTAATTTAAATTATGATGTTTGTAATAATATCTACTCTCATGTTAGATGTGTAAGACAATATTTATGATGTTAGAAGATGTAAAATATTTTATAACACATGCAAGAGCATGTAAGAGGGAGTTACAAATTGGACAATGACTTTTGATCAACTTATGATATGTAAGAATGGCGCATCATAGAACATTTTGTATAAGAGATAATTGAGTTCAAAATAGAGTACTAATCTATAAACTCTATTTTTTGAATTTAGAAATCAATTAAAACATTTAGTTTTCTCCTACTTATCTTGCAAATAAAAAGTTTAGATTGTTATGAGGAATTAACGTTCTTCAAACATAAACAAACATATTGCCAACTTGCAACCTTATTCCCACTTCTACAAACATGTTGAAAGCATATCTCCTTGAAATGACTAGAAAGTGATAAAGTGTCTTTTAGCAACCTCTGTAGCCTTAAATTAGATAAATTGCCAACTCTATCCCCTATGTTATGAGTTTGAAGTCGCTATCACAATAAGTTGGGGACAATTGGATATAATTAATAATTCTCAACTCAAAATGAGTCTTATTTCAGCAACATTATTAGAGTTGAGACCCATAGTTTTGGTATGAAAGGTGATATTTTCCTTTTATCACTTTCAATTGTAATTCTTGCCCTAAATGCCCAAATAAACTTTGAAGCCCCATTAAAATTCATTTTGATCCAATCCCTTGTGATTTGTTCCATCTTCTTGACTTGCTTTTCAACTTAACTATTTACTTGCTATTATCAAACTAGAATCTCAAAAGTGACCAAACTAGCAAATAAGGTAGGCAATACCTATCAAATGATTCATCACTAAGAGGATCAAAAGTGGGGAATGAAATTGCTCCTCCAAGACACACCAAGCCAAAATAACTCTCTCCAAGAACAATCTCTTGAATATGTCCATGTTGAACTCATGTCCAACCCAGGTGTAGGTTCCTTGGTCTTCTAGTCAAAACCTCATCAAAGAGTAACTATATCAAGAAATTTCTAGCCTCACCCAAATTTGATATGGGTGTGTAACTTATCATCTCATGCCAACTAAACTACAACATGCAATAACCAAAATCTTACAAGAAAATGATCACACCACCCATTTATAATATTATCACAAATCACTACCAAAGCTCCAACTTTAGAATCAAGAACTCTTCATGATGCAATAACCTACATATCCTTGAAAGAAGATCATATGTCTCCAACTAACTTATTCTCTCCTAAGAGCACCTATATCATGCCAAAACTCTAATGCACAATGAAGAGTCCACCATGCACAATAACATCCATCCTATAAACAAGGATGACTCATAACTATCACCTAAACTAGAGATTCCAAGAGCTTTGCATGGTATGAAGATGTTAACACCTCCAAATCACATGAAGATAAGCATCTTCTATCAATAGAACTCAAGATGTCAAATAACTCTCACTACATTAAACAAATAGGATCCAAGGGCTCCTCCATGGCACAAACAATCACAAAAAAAGATCATTTATCACGAAATGATGAAGCCACATCATTGTCAAAGATCCCACTAAACTATGATATTGAGCTACACATGACATCACAATTTCATCTCCTAAATAAAGATCGCCCATTGATTACACACTCAATTGCAACACCAACACCTCTAGAGGATAAGGTAGAACCATGATCTCCAAGTCAAGAATATAAACCACCACCTACAATAAGTAATCAATAAACACCAACATGTTGCAAGTATGAGCAATTGGTGTTGTCATTGATGTCAACAAGCCTGTGTTGTCATTGATGTCTATTGTTGGATGAGATTGTTGAAAGAGTTTGAGTAGTTGTATGTTATCCATGCTTTGATTAGTTGCATTATGTTGTCATTAGTAAAGCTACTGGTGTCAACCTCTAGTGTTGCTTTGATAAGCTTCTGTCTATGGATGAGGAAGTAATAAAGATGATGAGGATGTGTCTCTGGTGCTTGGTTTCCAAATGCTTTTGAGAAAATTTAATAAAAAGAAGAAACCGTGTGTTGTAGTGGTGTTCTAGGTTGTAGAGTTGTGTTCTTGTGTTGCTCTGCATTTCTTCTAGGTTGAAGATCTGCCTGTGCGATTTGAATATGTTGATGAGAGGTGTTTAGAGGTGTTATAATCAAGAGTTGGTGTGCTGGATCGCTATACAGAAGTTGTGCTCACTAGTGTGTGAACTGTGCATTGCAAAGGTGTCTGGGAGATGTTTTTGCTTCGGGCATTTCTTCGCAGTTATGTTTTAGATCTTGCAAATTTGCAGTGTTGATATCTTTGTTCAGTCAAGTTGGTTTGTGGTTTGGTGCTTCATAAGTCAGTTTTTCAAGTAATAGTGTATGGCAAAGTTGTCTGAGTGTACTGGGTGTGTACATTCTTCAGGTGGAAGTTGTTGTGAAGGAGTTTGATGGATTTCAAGGTGTTCGTGGAATATTATAGATCATGTTTAAGCATGGTGTGTGGTTTGCAAGTCGTCCTTGGGTTTGAGGAAGTGTGTACTTAAAAGTTTAATGGTGTTTGCACGAGTAACGACTAACATGGTGTTTACACCACTTGCGATGAATAAATATTGTTTATAGAAGCGTGTGGTTGAGTGGTGTTGTAGATTTGGGTCCCAATTAAGATGTGATGTGGTCCACTTTCACTTCTATCTACTACATAAGTGTTTTGGCGTCGACCTAATTTGAATTTGCATAGTTGATATGCATAACCGATCTTGGAGAAGGGTTTCAAGGTTGAAGACGATATAAGTATGAGTTGAATTGTTGAAGGATGTAGAGATAGATGCAAGAAATGCAAATAACGCGAAGTGTAGTGTGTTAGAGTGCGAAATTGAGTAATGCAGTGTGAGCTTTCATGTGTTAGTTTACTGGATGTAGTGAGCAGAAGGTGGCTACAATTCTTCAATCGGACTGCGAAGGTGTTGATGTCATTGTGGTGGATTCTTTGTTGCATTGAGATGCTTTCTCTGTGTAAAATTCCTTCTCTATCTTCTTTTCTATTTTGGTAGTGAGCCTTTCTTCTTTGGGCAGTGAGCCCTATTGTATTCGGTGTTGATATTACTTATATTGTGAGCTAATCCTCACTGTGGTTTTTCCCTTCTTGGGTTTTCCACGTAAATATGGTGTTCTCTTGTGTATGGTGTTAAGTTGTTTCAGTTTCTATTATTGACTTTTCATGCTAAATCATCATAACAGATTAAAGGGTTTAATGAATGAATGTGGATTTGAATGTGTATGAGGGTTTTGAAGCTTTAAGGTACAATTGATTCACCCCCCCTCTTAGTTGTCTTGTGCATTCAACACAACAATCCATCTAAATAAACAATCATGATGTGTTCAAGCTCTAAGCATAAAAGGAACCTCCATGACACCATGATCTCCATCCAATATACCTACATTAACAACCATGTTGTGACAAAGCTCCAAGCATACAAGGAACCGCCATTACACCATGATCATAACCCAATGTTACTACATCAAACTCCCATTGAGTTTTACATATATTGTAACATAGTCAACAACCATAGGTTCCACGACGCAACCATATTATCTAACACCATATCTCTCTAGCCTCATAATGTCAACCAAATCTACGAACCACGTGACCAAGCCAAGCCAACCAACCAAATTCTACATCCAAAATAGGATATCTATGGGTATAAACATTCCACATCCAAGTTATATATGCAACTTGTAAGTATAGACAACCTATAATATTACACAACTCATAGATATCATAATGTAATATACAAATTCAACATCGCATTCGTAACCATGTCAAATAGGGAGAACTAGATATAAACTTGTAATTTTTATTATTACTCGAACATGAAATTGCCTCTAGATTAGATTTGCCACACTTACAAAATAATGTAGTCCAAGGAATCAACAAATAATTCAAATAAAAGTGTATGTGAATAAATCATATATCAACATCTCCAAACTTGATCCACAATAAAATGTTGATGAAATGTTCTCTATTGCTTACTAGAATCTCAAAAGTAACAAATTCTTTATGATGTTGACCTCAAATGAATTGCATTCCTTATTTTTATAATCTTTATAAAAATAAAATATATAATTGTAATTGATTACAAGCTCCTCCCATTCTAATCCTAAGATTTGTTGATATTGTAGAAAATATTATTATTTCTTTGAAACCATTTTTTCCAAGTGATCATGCTTGGAATGAGATTCTAGAGATCAAGGAAAATACCCAATAAAGAGGGACTTTTCCATGTCTCCAAATGACTTGAAAGTGTAGAACTAGAGATACACAGAGAGTTGAAATAGGATACAGAGCCAAAAACATACAATACTATGCTCAAAACATACAATACATAGCCATTATATTCTCCATAAAAAATTGCATGACTATGGTGTTGGAAATATTGTTGTCATTGATGTCAAAGGAGCATAATCACCGTCAAAGAAGGAAATCAAGATGGGCTGACCCATGAGTTATTTTGCTTGAATTATAACTTATTGCAAATGCTAGCCGACTCAATTTGTCTCATATTGGCATTCAATTTATGGCACCCATATTTTGTAAAATCGCCCCTCTTTAAAATGGGCCCAACTCTCTTGGGGAAATTAAAAATAAATTAAAATTATTATTATTTGTATGTGGTTGATCTCCCTTGAGAACACTGACCTTATTTGCTAAAGAGGCATGATTGGGGTATAAATAGAAGTTGAAGTGGAGGTTAGAAAGCAAGCAATAAATGCAATATCATTAAAAAACAAGAGCATAATAGATTTATTACAACAAATGTTTGAAGAAGGGCATATGTAAAAAATGTTGCAAGTAGATTTTTGAAGAAGTTTCAAATGATCATCCATTAAATAAACATTATTCAAGAAAGTGAAATTTTTGTTTATTAGAGGTTGGTGCATTTCAATAGAAGAGATTTGCGTCTCTTGTTAAGTTAGTGCTTAGTAGCAGGGCTTGGTGTCTCTAGTGGGTTGGTGCCTACATAGATTTGTAAGAATATATATATATATATATATATATATATATATATATATATATATTGTGACTGGATTTGGACAATAGATCCAAGCAGTCTTTCTCCATGATTTTCTCCCTAAAGAGTTTCCGCGTAAATTTTGTGTTCTTCATTTTATGGATCTTATGTACTTGCTTTTATTGTGATTGTTGAATTCTAAATAAGTAAAAGTTTATATTATAGTGACCCACCCCTCTCTCAATATGAGTGTGGGCTCTTCATATGGCAATGGGATCCCTAACAACCCATTCTCAATAAAAAAGGGATCCACAACCACCCTTAACTTTAAGGTTTCAACCTTGTTTTCATCGAGTTCACTTTTTTTTTTGTGTTGCCCAACTAAAAGCGCCATTTTATTTTGGAAACACTTTATCCCTAGTTAATTGTGCACTAAAACATAGTGTGCAAAGAGTGGAGGGATGTCTTAACCATGCATCGTTATTACAAAAGAAGACATGTAGTGGAGCAAAAGAGACTGACATGAGAGAGTAGAAGAATCATCTTTTAGTGGACTACTGCCGATAAGGTTGTGGTGGCCTTGTTATGAAAGGGAAGAAAGGCGAACGTCATGGTGATGAACTTATTCATTTATTTGTTTTATTTTATTATGTCTTAATTTAGATTTCATTACTAGTATTTTTGATATAATGCCTGAACTACCCATAGCCACTACTCAAACCGAGCAACTGTAGGAATTGCTGAAGAATGGGGTATATTCTACCAGCCGTTTAGCTTCCTCCTTCATGCTCTTCTTTATTTCAGGGAACGACTATGGTTTTTGCAAGAAACAAAAATGAACAAATGTAGTAATTAATTATCTACTATTTCAAAGATTTCTAGTTATTATTTGGATTTGGGTATCTTAAATTTTGCATCCTATCTAATTCTATTTTCTTTAATGGTAGGTTGTGCCTAGTTTTGTGGAGATGGTGATCAAATAGTTTAGGCCAGATTTGGAGAGGTTCTATGCAATGGGGTTGAGAAATTTCTCATGCTATTTGTCATGGTTTCCTTTATGTGTAATGTCCCCTTCTTAGTCCTAAGCCTTCCAGTGACCATTAGCCTATTTCCAAAGTCCTATAGGCTAAACAGAGGCATTTTAGGGGATTCCAAGATTCTTGGAGGCTTCTTGCTAGCTTTTTTAGGGAGTATTTGTAGTTGGATGCCAAAGCGTTTTCTGGGTTTTCTTTGATCCTTGGTTGGAGATATTGCTATTTTTAGTAAGTTTCAGTGCATCTCCGTTTGGGCTAATTTAGTGTTTGGACACACTATTTTTAGTAGCTTGCTATTTTAGTAAGTGCTCTTTTGGGCAATTGGTCATGGTAGTAGTACGGTGTAGGATTTCTAGTTTGGGCAATGCTTAATAGTTGCAGTTTGGCGAGTTCTAATATTTTGGCATATTATTCACTAAGTCTTTAAATGTGATTTTTTATGACTTATGTTATAAAGTTAAAAGTGACCCTCTTGTTGTTATGTGGCGACTGATCATGCAAATATTGTACACTCGTAGCGTATCCTGTTGTTATGGGGATTTGGAAGAGGAAATATGTTGATGTGTAGCCGTGGGCCTCATACTTCCAACGACAATATTAATAAACAATAAATTAAATAAAGCCAATTGGCTATTTATTTATTGAGGTCGATTTATGAAGAGTCACCTCCATTCATTTGTAATCATATTTTTATTCATTGTAGCCGACATAAATAAAGTTCACCACCTTTTGAAGAGACATGTCTTTCTTGAGGCCGACTTATCTTGTAAAGTCGCATTGGTTGAAGGACCTATTGAATGGTATATAATAGAGGCGTTGCTCATTTCTTGATATATTCATTCATTCCATTCAAGAAAAGTGAGCAAGATTTCGATATTGCAGATCAAAGTTATTCTTCAAGAAGGTCGATATCACTATACAAGGAGTTCGATATTATTTCTCTTGAGATTGCATCAAGTGTGGTGCTGTTAATTCGACCTTGTGTTGGGCCTCATTGTAACGGTATGTTAATTTCATTCCATTCAATACTCTCATTGGTATATTGTTCGCTTTCAGTTTTCCTCCTCAAGTTGGAGGGTTTTCCCGGTATATGTTGTGTCAAATTGTTTGAAATTGTTCTTTATCTGCTTATTTGAATTCTGATCCTAAAACTAGCAACATATACATGCAACAACCATAGGGATATGAGGTCAAGGGCAAGGAGGAATTTGTGTGCAGGTTAAAGAAGAGTTTGTATGGCCTGAAGCAAGCACTTCAACAATGGTATTTGAAATTTGATAGTTTTATGGCTGAACAAGGTTACAAAAGAGGTCATTTTGATTTTTGTGTTTATTTTAAGAAATTGGATAATGGCAGCTATATTATCCTGTTGCTTTATGTTGATGACATGCTTTCTGTCGGGTCTAACATGCAACATATTAATGAACTTAAATAGAAATTAGCAAATTCATTTGCTATGAAGGATTTGGGTGCAACAAAACTAATCCTTGGTATGAGGATCACACGGGACAGGACAAACAAAAAATTATTTTTGTCCCAAAGTGAGTATGTAGAGAAGGTGTTGAAAAGGTTTAACATGCAAGATGCAAAAGTAGTTAGTACACTTTTTCCTAGTCATTTTAAGTTGACTATGAAGATGTGTCCAAAGACACCAACGAAGGAAGAAAAAACATCTAAGATACCATATGCATTAGCAGTTGGTAGCTTGATGTATGCAATGGCATGCACAAGGCCAGATATTGCACATGCAGTGGGAGTTGTGAGCAGGTATATGAGCAATCCGAGAATGGAACATTGGAATGCAGTAAAATGGATTCTCCGATATTTGAGAGGTACTACTTCAAAAAAACTATGTTTTGGAGGAACAAATTTTGCTCTAAAAGGATATGTTGACTCTGATCTGACAGGTGATATTGATAGTAGGAGTACTACAGGGTATGTTTTTACTGTAGGAGGTATTGCAGTCAATTAGATTTCAAGACTGCAAAAGGTTGTTACGCTTTCAACCACTAAAGCTGAGTATGTTGCTGCTACGAAAGCTAGCAAGGAGATGATTTGGTTACAACGTTTTCTAGAGGAATTGGGACAACAACAAGAAGATAGCCCTTTGTACACTGATAGCCAGAGTTCCATTCATCTTGCTAAGAATTCAGCTTTGCATTAAAAAACTAAGCACATATAGCTCAAATACCACTTCATCCAATCTGTTTTGGAGGATGGACAGTTGAAGCTAGAGAAAATTCACACTACTGAGAATCCTGCAGATATGTTCACAAAGGAAGTTACATGGGAGAAACTGATTTCCTCATCAGTTTTCGTTGGCCTTCACGACTGATAATGGTGGACATAAGAAACTAGCCAGACCTGTAATCCAGTGGGAGCTGCAATTGCAGTGGTGTCATCCAGGATCAATCTCCAAGTGGGAGATTGTTTGGTGTGGAGCCTGATCAATCTCCAAGTGGGAGATTGTTATGTGGCGATTGATCATGCAAATACTATACACTCGTAGCGTATCCTTGCCGGGGTTCTGGAGTTTAGCCCCCGATTTTTTTATTTTTTTGGTTAACTTGTCAAGGTTTTCTCACTGACACGTCAAATGAAAAATGACTTTGTAAAACCCTAATTCTGGAAGCTTCCAAAAAGCTTGTTATAAGCAGTTGGGATGTAAGTTGCGATGGGTGTAATTTGCAAGATTGTAATTTGTTTTGCACTGGATAATAAAATCATTCAATGGCTGAGTTTATGTGGATGTAGCCCATATTGGGTGAACCACGTTAAATTTCTTTGTTGATCTCTTTTGTGTTATTCTTCATTGTTATTTTTGGGTTATTTAATTTGCATACAATTGTTAATGTTTATTGCTCCGATCTTCCTGAATCCCTAACACCTCCTTGGACCCCCATGCCTAGGATTGACAACTTAAGTTGTTTTTAAAAGATGGTCTTATATTTCTCAAGGAAGATGCCTAAGTAAAGATGAAAATGAAAAATAAAATAAATTAAACATTTCTTTTGGGAGTTGGACATTCCATTTGGAGGGAAAAGAAATTCAAAATTTGGAGCCCTAATTTCTATTTAAACCCCCTTTGTGTTCTCATTTGGGTTATGCAATTTGGAGATAATGAAGTGTTGCCAAATTGGTGTTAGAATCCTTTGGGCTTTGAGGATGAAAACCCTCAAGGTGGCTCTAACACTAGTATAGAAATAACAATATATGATTTAAAAAACTACTGAAAACTACATATAAATGACTGAACATGATCACATGACTATTAGTAGTATATTGCCAGCCATTTATAATGCAACCCGATTGATGACCAAACCATTTTTAGTCATTTATTGGTTGTTTTGATTGATCAATTTGGTAGTTTATTTAGTTGTTGATTTAGTCATTGATTGTTGTAATCTGGTCACTTATTTAGTCATTTTTTATTCACTAATATATTTAGTCGTTGATTTAGTCAGTGATTGTTGTAATCTGGTCACTTATGTAGTCATTTTTTATTCACTGATATATTTAACTGGTCACTTATTTAGTCGTTGATTTAGTCATTGATTATTGTAATCTGGTCACTTAGTCATTTTTTATTCGCTGATATATTTAGTCATTGATTGTTGCTAACTGGTCACTTATTTAGTCATTTTTATTCACTAATTTTTGTGCATTGGTAGTGTATTTATTCATTAATTTTAATCATCATTTTGATCAATTTGGTAGTATATTTAGTTATTTTTATTCACTGATTTCACTGGTCATATATTTAGTCATATTTATTCACTGTGCTATGATTTTTGTCAATTGGTAGTAAATTTTGTCAATTTAATTATTAATTGATGTCAATTAGTAATATATTTAGTCATTTTAATTGATTGATATTTTAGGATTTAAACATAAAACACAAAAATACACATCAATTATCAATTGCACACAATAAGACAACCATTGAGAAGGAAAAATCGGTGAAATTTATTAATAAAGGAACGGTGTTCTAGTTACAACTTAGAAATAGAATATTACAATTTTTATTTTCAATCACAAAACTAAAAATTTGAGTTACAATATTGCACAAAGATGACTACAAGAAAGAAACTTCTCCAAAAACTTTATGCAATAATGGAAACGCATGCTTGGAGCCCTTCAATGCGAGCACATGCTCCTTTCATCTCTTAAAACTTCTACAATATGGACAATCTTCATGGAGCAAGTTGTAACGTGTAGAATCCAAAGAGAGTGTTGACCGTGTCCCATATATGAAGCTCTCTCCTTCAATGCAGTCAACAATAACCCTAGAATCTTTCCTCCTTTATATGCAACGTGCCATCTGATATGAGCAATAGGGTGTTATCTTTTCCGCCATGAATGAAGTTGTGCCTCAATACAACCAACAAAATTACTATTAGTCTCAATTCAAAAAGAATAAAAGTGCATTGCATATTGCAAGTTTAAAAAAGTAAGTCCAAACACAATAGAAAGATAAATCAATTAAAAAATTGTAGCCTTGACAACAAATGCCTTAAACAAAGTGTTCAACATAGGCCTGAAATATGCATATTGAACCCTTGATTTCAGAACCTTGTTCAAAATTTAAGAAAGGTGATACGCTCAAATTATAGAATGAAGTTGACATTATAGGATGAAGGCTATCAACACTAACTAGACTGAAACAACATTATCAATAGAAATTTCTTAGAAACCAAGCCCAAGAATGCCATAAGACTTAGACAACAAAAATGTCAACCCTGGTTCATGTGTTGTCTCAGTAAAGACCTGCACCATGAAATAATCCATTTATACATAATTTCCAAATTAAGTTGACGAGAAAAGATCTTTGATATCCAACTGGGAAGCCTTAACATCCAAAAATTATTAATCTAATGTTTTACAGTTCAAGTTTCCCAACTGTGACATCATTTTTACTTAAGAAACTAGATATTGATCCACTGCCATATTGGATATCATAGGATTCTCCTTCACAAACAATAACTGATATATATTAATTGTTTAGCAACTTCCTTAATATCTCTATGTAAGCAGACTAAACTAAGTGAGGTTGAGGGTTTGAAGTAGAGTACCATCTTCTTGGTATGTGCTTGACTTTGATCATGACTTGTATCTTGAATGAAAATAGCAAGCTAATTACACTGTAAAATCATTGTTAGAAAAATAATCACAAAATCCTCTTTAATTAAAATAATCCTTCTAGATATTTCAAGACAAGATATTTTAGTTAATTTCTAAGAGAGCTAATTTCACTATCCAAACAACCATCAATCTATTTACTGTATATAATTTTCCAGAATTCATAATTTGAATGTAATGAAATTTACTATAATTACCAAATATTTGACACCAAAATGTAGCACATGCCCCTTTTATCTCTTAAAACTTCTACAATGTGGGCAATCTTCTTGGAGCAAGCTGTAACGTGTAGAATCTAAGGAGAGTGTTGATTGTGTCCCATTTATGAAGTTCTCTCTCAATGTAGTCAACAATAACCAAGTCCAAGAATGCCATCAGACTTAGACAACAAAAATGTCAACCTTCGTTCATGTGTTGTCTCAGTAAAGACCTGCACCATGAAATAATCCATTTATACATAAATTCCAAATTAAGCTAATGACAAAAGATCTTTGATATCCAACTGGGAAGCCTTAACATCCAAAAATCACTAACCTAATGTTTCACAACAAGTTTCCCAACTATGACATCATCTTTACTTAAGAAATCGGATATTGATCCACAACCATATTGGATTTCAAAGTATTCTCCTTCACAAATAGCAAATGATATATATTAATTGTTTAACAACTTCCTTAATATCCACATGTGAGCAGAGTAAACTAAGTGAGGTTGAGGGTTTGAAGTAGAGTACCATCTTCTTGGTATGTGCCTGACTTTGATCATGACTTGTATCTTGAATGAAAATAACAAGCTAGCTGCACTGTAAAATCATTGTTAGAAAAATAACCACAAAATCCTCTTTAATTAAAATAATCCTTCTAGATATTTCAAGACAAGATATTTTAGTTAATTTCTAAGAGAGCTAATTTCACTATCCAAACAACCATCAATCTATTTACTGTATATGATTTCTCAGAATTCAGAATTTAATGTAATGAAACTAACCATAATTACCAAATATTTGACACCAAAATGTAGTACAAATATACCAGATATACCCTTGATATATTCATTTAAATAACAAGGAAAGATCAAACTAGAGACAACAAGATAACATTCATTAATTCACTTCAACAAACAATTGAAACCAAAATTCAGCCACCAACTATAACTTCATTCTATTGATCTTCAAAAAGATTTTACAATACGTTTCAAAATTTTGTCTTGACTGACATATCAAAAGTGTCTTTTCAGTTACCCACTTTTAACATAAATCAAAAAGTCTTAATTATTGTTGTTTAGATAGGATTACATAAAAGCAATGAAAGATGAAAAATGAAGAGAAATGATAAGATGTTGAAGTCCAGAGCACGTCCAAGATATGGAAGTCCGTTACTCATCGTAAGGTACTCGTGATCATTCATATCTGGAAAGTTCCTCTCTCCATGATAGTATCTACAAGGCTTGGTACTTCACTACAAGGCCTATTCTTTTGGGGGAGCTAGATATGTTTGCTCCCATTGGTACACTGTGTAATCATGAGGCCATTTGTACTCCTGGATTTTTTGTGTATTCGCCAAGTGACTCTTCCATCTGCTATCTAATAATGCTTTTCCATCTGTGATGAATTTTGAGTATCCAACATCCAGTGAAATTATTACATCCAAGGTTAAATTGAGGTGGTGAAGATTTATCTCACCATCCTTATGTAAATTAGTGAGGCAGTTGGGAACAATTTTGCTAAACTCATCTATCCAATCCTTGGATCCTTTCAGTTGATCATCATCCCTTAGTATCTTAGGCACAAACCACTGCTTTAGTGTGTGAAATGAATCTATTCTTTCCTTGATCTTTTGGTCGTCTGCAGATATGTATTGAAATTCATTTGTGACCATTTGAGCCATTTTCTTAGTAGGCTTTAAAGTTGTGAGGGCCTCAACACTCCTTTGTAAAATTTTGCACATATTCATTAAGGTGTGATGTACAGGTTGCCATTTCTTGAATAAGGGGTCCAATATAGGTACATGGGCCTTTATCTGATCAACTGTTTGTGACAAGGAGACATAACATTCATACACATTTTCCAATTTGTCCACAATTAGTTTAACCCTATGCTCCAAGATCTATTCCAATACCTCGAGGGTTTCTCTCTTTGCTCCTTCCTTTGTTTCTTCATTAGTCCTTTTCAACTTCTCAATTTCTTGTTTTAGCACATTTACTTGTTCAACAATGATTTCACTTGTATCAGTTTGGATAGTAGGGGGCTGGTATACTGTTAATTCTGTGCTTTGGGAAGGACCTACTCCCTCCAACTGCTCTTTCAATTTCACATTTTCTATGAATAACCTATTCACTTCATCATTCAAATCAGTCTGCGCTTTCTCATATTATGCCAATCTAAGCTCCATACCTTTAACCGCATCCCTAGTAAACATTGTTGAGTGCATTGTCATAGTAGCTGCCTCCATCGTTGGTGTTTCTTGAAGTTTCTTTACCATGGCAGTCCCTCTCATTTCTTTTACAACATCAAGCAATCTTTTTTTTTCTTTTCTTTTTTACTTTGTCCAAAAGGCTAGGGTTTCAATTCTTGGATTGTAACTTATGCCACTCATTCCCTCATCTGAATTGAATTCAAAAACCAACATGGGATCTTCTTGGCTTCTTACTTGATCCAATAAGAATATATTTTTTGACTCCATCCTAAGAATAATTAGTATATTTCTTTCTAAGACCAATTTTCTTTCTTCTTGGGGGCTAATAGTAATTTCATTAATCCCAAGTTCTTCAAAAGTCTGGGCAACAATCTGGTCATGCTGTGACTCCTTAGTGCCCATCTTATTAATTTGGAGTCTCTCCTCAAATTCTTTCATTTTCATCTTAAACCAAAAATCCTTAAACTCGGGAGTTTGAATAAATTCATCATCTTCAATAAATCTAAGGGCAACAATCACCCTTTCATCATCATGCACTTCTTGATAATTATGCCCATGTACATCCACTCTTTCTTTTGGTTTGTGAGCATTAGTTGCAAGCTTAGGCATTGGCTGATCAACTTCATAATCTTTAAAATTCAAAAGTACATCAGCTACCTCTTTAGTATCCCCTAGTCCACTTATTTCATATGCCACTGAGGGGGCCACTCCATGTGTCTTTTGCCTTTTAGGACTTGGTTTCTTAGGGGATGCATCTAATTGTATTGTGGCAGTGTCTGGTAGGGGATCTATGATTACAATACCACTTGGTTTGATGGGCAACTTGGAGGGTTTTGAAGACTGAGCCTCATGTTTCTTTTCTGGGTCAACATATAATCTTTCAAAAGTTCATCCTTTTGATAGGATCCCCTTCTTCAACATAGAATCCTTGGAATCCAGTGTCCCTTTTCTTATTCTCCTCCTCAAGCCTCTTTATGATTTCCCACTTCCTCTTCCTCTGAAAAACTTCATGAGATGTAAAGCAATTTCTTATTACATCTTCTTCGTAATCCATTACATGGGTAATCCCAGCTCTAGTGAGAAGTGTCTGCTTTATAAAATTAATATGCCGTTCAAGATCAAAGACCCTTTCTCCTCACGACTTCAATGAATACCTCATCTTCAAATAGTTCTACAGTTCTTCAAGAGTGTTAGGCCTTACAAATAACTCCTCACATTCAGTTAGGTCAGGGAGGAATGTCCCCTTTTTCTATCTTTTCATAACATCCTGCTCCATCCATAACATTTGTCACATAAATTCTAAAAATGTAGTTCGAATAGAATTTTTTTTAGGTAAAACATGTGGGGCTTGAGGACACCCATAGACCCTTATTATTGTTTGGTGTACTAAGAAGAACTAGTCACTAAAATTGTGAGTGTGTCCTTGCTCTAGCTTCAATGCTAAAGGTCTTAATACTTGCATGATTTAATTAGGAAATCTTGGTGAAATATGACCAAGAGTGGCCATGACCTTTATTACAAAATCATCATGAAATATTACATAATCACTATTTTTTACATCTACTATCCGAGATGTAACACCAGTTTTGTGCATATAACCTATTCCCTTCATCATCAGTCATTCCCAAACACATTCTTTTAGTCCATGTGTTTATGTTTTGGTACAATATTAAATGACACAACAAAGAGTATTTCCTGAAAGTGATGGGAGCTAAGTTCTCTCTTACTTGCAAAAATCCCTCATGTAGCCCTTTCTCAATTTAAGCAACAAAGTCATACTCAACGTTGACTTCAGGATTTTGTATCTTCATTGCCATCATCATGAGATAGGTTGGCATCCTCTCTTCAACATCTACTCCAAGCACTTGGCACAAAGCAAAAAAGTTCTTTTGAAATATACTTGGAAGTCTTCTATGGAAAATGACAGAATTTGGGAGGGGGAGATAGGTATCCTCCTATTCTTTACACCTCTTTTCATGTGTAAAGGAAGTTCATCACTCCTGTAGGTTTTTTTCAATCTTCTATAATCCTCCTCACTTCTGTCCAAGTCGATCTTAGTGATCGCTTGCTTGTTTAACATAAAACACTCTATAATTGCTTCTTTAGTCAACACCACTAATGGTGAGCCATCTGGCATTCTTATAATCCTGGTAGCCAGGTGATAATATTGTGCCAATACTTTAATAAACTCAACATCTACAAAGACATTTGGGACTATCAAATTGGCCAAATCTAAGGTCCAAGGATTCGAAACTGAAATCGTGTCATCTCTTTTTTCATAGAAGTACCAAAACAAATCCCACCCTGAGATAGGGATAATTGGGTCTCTACATCCATGGGCTGTATCTTTAAGCACCTATTTGAATCCTTTGTTTATAGAATTAGGTAACACATCTAAAATGGATTGTTGCAGGGACCTCTTCTCTCTTTTAGAAATTGTGGACTCTTCCTTTAAACTCGCAAGTTGACTTCTTTTGGGTGGCATGAAGAATTTACCCCTACTTGATTTCTTTAAGTGTCCACTTGTAGAAGCAAATTCATTTCTTATACACTTGCTACAAAGGGTTTTTGTGAACTTACCCGATGAAATAATAGCTACAGAGTCTTCCTGTTTGAACTCCCTTGTCTCCGGTACGTTGAGCTGTGTGAATGATTGCCAAAATGCCGTCAAGTCCCAAGTAATATTTACTGCTAAGCTCAGTCCCTTCATTGTTAATGTAAATTCGTGTAAAATATTTCATAATCTGCCCATATTTCGAGTTTGAATACATGCCTTTGATCTTGGGAAATCGAACGGTTCATGTTTAGAGGTGTAATCATTAAATGCTTTGACAACTTGTACCGCAATACTGCTCTGTCATTCCAAGACTGTTGCAGGGTAGCGTTAGCAATACTACCACCCCACGCACACCCCTTTGGACTCCTGAGGGACATCAAGTTAATTCTAGCGCTTGAGTGATTGTTCACCGCCATATCGCTCTATCATATCAAGACCGCTGTGGGCTAGTGGTATGGTAGGGTTAGCAATACCGCCACCTCGTGCACACCCCTTTGGACTCCTGCGGGGCAACGGGTTAATTCTAGCGGTTGAGTGATTGTTCACTGCCATACTGTAGTGTCGTGCTATTTACCCCTTGTGTGGTTGCTTTTTATTTTAGTTGTTAACATGTTCTCACTGCCACCCTGCGATATTGCAGTAAGCATTTGTACATTGACCTATATGTCCCGCCATACCACACTATTCATATTTGGTTGCTGTGGTATTGCGGTAAGCATTTGCACATTGACCTATATGTCTCGCCATCCCGCGCATACCTCTATTGATTGTTGCGGTAGTGCGGTATTGGATTTTATTATGAATGCAATATTTTAGATATCATTTTATTGAAAAGATTGAATAATTTTCTAATTTTGCAGTCTCTCAATTTTAGTTTTCAGTGTCAGTCAGACCTAAGAGATCATTTCTTTGTTTGTAATGAAGAGACTTAGTTCACCTAATGTTAAGATATCTATATGTATTATTAAATCACAAGTGTTCATTATATGTTTGCATCTAGAAAACATATAAGACATACAAGAAATTATATTCTAACTAAACAAAATTAATTTCAAATTTTCAACCAAAGTAAGAAAACTAAGAAGAATGATTGAACCTAACTTTAAATACACTTCAAATCAGCAGTGAACATCTTAGGTTTTGTGTACAATGTACCAACAAAATAATAATGATTACATTCAAAAATGTATTAGTAAAACAATAGTGAATAAGCATACCTATACTCAGATCTTTATTACATTCAATAATAAATTACAACATGCATAAAACCAAAGTTTAGGTGACAAGCTAATCTCTTAAGGTGATAAAACATCATCATAATTATCTGCATTGCTAGCAAGATCAGAATCCTGATCACTCGTGTCTGCATCTGCTTGATTTTCTTCCTCATCCTCATTTGTGACATGCAATGTATTCTCTCCCAATCTCTTCATTGGTAATCAAAATGTCTTCTTCAAACACCATCATCATCTTCACCCACTTCTTCGAATGTTTCTTGTATATTAACATATTTCCCATCAAGAATGATATCAACTTCCATGAATTTTTGTTTTGAACGAGACTCTGTTTGAATGACATACGACCATCTTAGGCTTCTTACATCATCAATTAGAAATGATTGGTTAATTTGAAGAGGGGAAACATACGACTCATCCGTCTTTGATAAAAATTGTCTTGTATTTGCATGTACAAATCCATACTAATCAGATTGTACTGCAGATGGTCAGATTCACTTACATTTTAATAATATACGACTATTTTCACCATAGTCCACTTGAATAATTTCTTGGATGAATCCAACATAAAATTTCTTCTTAGTTTCGTGAAGAAATTCAACACTAACAACACAATCACAATTTGTCTTTCCTTTGTCTTTTTCTTCCACTCTTAAATGACTACCATAGGCCCACATTCCACTAAAACACATAGCCCATAAGCGTGGAGATTGTGAAAGCTCACTTTTCTTTGTTGATATATCTTGACCTTCTTCCTTTGCATCACTAACTACATTAGCAATCCATTCTTCAAATTTTGGAAAAGAATCACCTCTAATCAAATCAACATGATGTCTGCGCTTTTAAGGTCGATGTTGCATCCAAGCTTGATTGTCTTCTTCATATTTTCTATATAGAATATTAATGTACACATAGTAAGATTAATAATATAAATGTGTAAATGCAATTGAGTAAATAAATTATTGTGCAATTTTTTTTTACCTGTGCCACTTATCAAATGAAGACATGTTTTGAAGAATATATGCATATAGCACACTTCTTTCTTGATGTGATAACTTGAAGCGACATCCATTTCCTTTTAATACTTCACCTGTAACTGTCTCTTCTTCGTCATCATCCCATACACGTTGATTGAAATTTTTAAAATCCTTCATATATTATGTACAAAATCCTGTGGCCTCTTGCTTTGAATATCCCTCAGACATGCTGCCTTCCGGTTTTACCCTAGTACGATCAAACTTTTTCAAAACCTTCATATATCATTCTATAGGATACATCCATCTTGTTCTTATCAGGCCGCAATGCTTTAGTTCATATCGTAGATGTATCAAAATATGCATAGAAATGTTAAAGATTGTTGGTGACAATTCCCATTCCTATAGACAAAGGACTTCAACAACCTCCTCCCTTAAACTATCAAAGTTAGAAGGGTCTAATACATGTAAACTCATTCTCTTTAATATTAGTCCCAAACTTATAATTTCCAATCTTGGCCCCTTTTTCAAACATAATATATTTACCATAATAGGTAAAATATTCTCCATTATGACATGATAGTAATGGGTCTTGAAGCCTCTTAGTCCATTAATGTTAGTTTGGCTTCGAATACTACTACTTACACATCCAACGGGAAAGTGAGTCTGAGACATCAACTGTAAGAATTGTGCACGTTGTTCCTTTGTCTAGACATAAGGAGCACTAAGTTTTCTATATTTTTCATCATCATATTTTTCAACCCAAAGATTTCGATGAATCTTTAGTTGTCGAAAGTCTTCACGTGATGAAATAGTATCAAAAGCACCAAAAAGAGTTTCTATAATACCATAGGTTATAGTTTTCTCAGTATGCATAAAGTCAACAGTATGCCTAATGGCTATATCCTTAAAGTATGGCAACTTATAGAATATGCACAACCTTTTTACACTTCTTTCATTACATGGATCATATCTACTACCAACAATCTCATCATTTTTAATAATTGACATTATTTTTTGTCCATTCTCAACAATGTAATCACTTGTTATTAGCAATGGTGCTTTATGATTCTCTTCTTGACCATTGAATCATGTTTTTGGTTGATGATATGGATGATCCATGTTAAGATAAGCACAATGGCCACAATAAATACACTTACGCAAACTTCTTGAGTGCCTCACAAAATCCTTAAAGTTGCAAGCATGACATCCATAGTATCTGAACATTGAGACCATATGCAGGAAGATCATGAATCGTAAAAAATAAGGAAGCTGTTAAAGTGAATTTGATTGAATGACCATCCCTTAAAGATTGAATTGCTTTAATTCCTTTCCACAATTCCATTAGCTCATCATATAATGGCTCTAGATAAACCTCAATTGTATCTGAAGTCACACTTTTCTTTCCTGGTATAATCAATGATAGGATTAAGAAAAATGGTTTAGTTGCTAACCATGGAGGCAAGTTATAATTTATTAAAAACACTAGCCGAGTCGACTATTTAGTACTTTGATATGAGAATGAGTTCACCCCATCTAGAGCCAAACCCAACCTTATATTATGAGGATCTTGAGAAAAATTAGGCCATTTGTTATCAAATTCCATCCATGTTTTAGAATCAGGCACATGTTGTTTTCCATTAGTGCTCTTATTTTGGGCATACCATTGCATAAGTTCAACAATATCTCTGCACCTATACATTTTAAGTAATCGTGAGATTACCTAAAAGTGGCGAAGAACCTTTCTAGGAACCATTGCTGATTTCAACCCTTGTCTATACCTCGCTTCACGACATTTCAGACATTCACTCTCACTTGCAAGATTCTTGCAAAATAATACACAACCATTTACACGTGTGGATGTTTTCATACCCTAAGCCTAGCTTGGTGATTTGCTTTTTACATTGACTTCATTTTGTTGGTAATGTGGAGTCAGGTGGTAACAATGAACTCAATAATGCCAATAACGGATCTACACTCTCATTTGTCTAACCAAACACCACTTGCAAGTTAATAATTTGAAGGATTGTTTTCAAACAACATAACTTGCAATTAACATACACAGACTTTAAAGCATCCTCCATCAAATTGGCCCAATCATCGTTTATACCTTCATTCAACATTCTATCAACTTCAAATCCTTCGTCTAACATTGTTGCCTCTTCATCTATGTTTTGGTGCCACTTCATCTATTTTTGTTTACCTCTTCATCTCTCACACTCTGTAATTCTATCATATCTTCATAATAACTGTTATTCCAAGGGCTTATACCACTATGCCTATATCTTATCATATGTTGATCAATCAAACTTCTTTTTCTCACCTTTCCACCAAGACAATCATTACATGGAAATGGATATTTGTCTATGTCCCTCTCATTGACTACTCTCTCATCAAATGCATGGTATTGATCCATAGTCGACCTTCGATGTTGATCCATCTATATTGTTCTACACATAGCAACAAAAAATTGTAGACTAAGAGACAAACTATTTTTTTAATTGAAAGAAATTTCCATAGCAATAGAGTTGTAGAGAGAAAATAAAATAGAGAGTCTAACTAATGAATTGTAAAAATTAGATTTTTGTAGTTTATATTCAAATTGCTGATTACATTGCATTGCACATCTTTCAAACTCAAAGCATTACTTCACATTGCATGACTAATAACTAGATGCTGATAGATGACAAAATGTGAAAAATTGCAAAATAAGAGACAAAAACTATTTTTTTCATTGAAAGGAATTTCCATAGCAATAGAGTTATAGAGAGCAAACAAAATAGAGAGTTTAGCTAATGAATTGTAAAAAATAGATTTTTGTAGTTTATATTCAAATTGCTGATTACATTGCATTGCACATATTTCAAACTCAAAGCATTACTTCACATTGCATAACTAATAACTAGATGCTGATAGATGACAAAATTTCAATTACAATATAGTTTTTACAAAGTCAACCTAAGAAGTTATGCAATTACTTAACACCGCATAACTAATAACTAGGAGTAGCTGCTAATTGCGTTTGCTTGTCATGGCATTCCATGAGACCACATTTCTTTGAGGCATTTTTTCAAAAAGTTCACTTCCTTATTTATGCTACCACATCTTTCATACATGTCTACCAAAGCATTTTATCAAACACTTCACTGCCTTGTTGCTATGGCTAAAAGCCTAAAACAAGTGCTTTCGAACAAGCTATGGATGCTTGGAAAAAATCTATCAAAGCATAATAGTAAGCAATATCATAGACAAGGCAGTGAACTAATTGAAAAAATGCCTCAAAGAAATGTGGTCTCATGGTGATGGAATGCCATGCCAATCCATAACAATTTGCTTGTCATGGCATTCACCATGACATTCCATCACCATGAGACTTCATTTCTTTGAGGCATTTTTTCCAAAGTTCATTGCCTTGTCTATGATACCACATTTTTCATACATGTCTCACGAAAACATTTTATCAAACAATTCACTGCCTTGCTACTATGGGGTAATTGCATGGATCTGTGACACAATTTTGGATCTTAAGATGCCACTTTTTTTTTTTTTTTTGAAATCAACAAAATTTGATTTGCCCGAGAAAATCAAGATAGTTACATTCAAAATTGCAAGATGCAATAAGAACAAGATTTGAAGTGCTCCGAGTCTAGTTTCTAAGCTACTAATTCTTTTTAAAATTAATGAAGATTGTTGGTGTAAATAAAGTCTTGTACTTAGTTAATTCATTACTAGGGGACTTATTTACAAATGTTAAGTTTACTTAGGTCATAGGAAGAAATCTTTCTAGAAGGTGTTAGTTGTCATTAGTTGTTATCTTATCCTTTGAAAACTACTACATGTGAACCTAGGTAAGTGTGATTAGTTGTCTCATGTCATATCATTAAGGAACTTGTCATAATCCTATGACATCTTGCATCTCACCTTGGATATATAACCAAGGGGTCTCTCTCATTGTATAATAATCTCATATCATTGAATCATATTGATAAGAATACAATTTATTCTTGTCATATTCTATTATCTTTTTGTGCTTTTCATTTGGCCTCTAGGTCTTGGCAGCCATAGCCAATTTTAACATGGTATCAAAGTGGGTTGTATGCCATTAGAGAGTCTTTTTTTGAAGAGAGATACTATATTTGGGGGTGTTCCATTTTTGGTTCTTTATTGCAGGTTCAAATTGGAGCTTGTTGGTGCAAATACAAGCTTACCATTGTGCTCAGAGTGTTCGAGAAAGTCAATTTTTCTTTTTGTTTCGTCCAAATCAGACTTATGAGGCCAAATCTATGAGGGTTTGAAACTGAAGAGTGGTTGCTAGATCCAGAAGGTAGCTGGAGCATTTTGGGTCAAATCCGACCTTGCCATCACGTCCAGAAGGGCCAAAAACCCTAAAGTCAACTGTCAATTCGTCCATTTTGGAGCAATTGTCTGGTGAGGCAATTTTTTTTTTCTTCTGGAGAGCCGTATGGCCCCCAAGTCATCATTATTATAGTGGACGGTATGATTTGTAAAAAAAATAAAATTATTTAATTAGTTAAATATTTTTTGAATTTTTTTTTTTGAAAAATCTGAATTTTTGATTAAACTTTTACAATCAAATCAATTGTAAATTTTTTTAATTTTAAATCACAAAAAAGAGAGGTTTGTATAGCCATAGGTTGTACAAGTCTGTAGACTGTACTTTATTGTATCATGGGCTGGGGCCCACGCTCATTGGCGGGCGAGTAAAAACCTGCCAACTGTCGTTTCTAAACAGGCAAAAAAATCACTCATACTGGCCAGTAGAAAAAGAAATCCGACAATCTTCAAATCAATCAGCGACTGGTACATAGAAAAATACGAGACTCATTTGAAAATTTGTCGGTCAATTAAAATCTTCGGGCCCTCACACCGGCGAAAAATCCTTCACCCGATGGCATAAAAGATTCCTGATAGAAATCAAAATATTCCGTTGCCCACTCAAGATTCCGGCCGAAGTATATTCCAAGAGCATATTCTTTTTTGATTGCCCCCTGACTGTCAAATTTAACCCTGTTGACTACTAACATCAGCCTGCGTCAGCGCTCAAAAGGATTTTCCTACCCCCCTCTCATTTGAGTTTTTAGTTTTTCAGTCTAAGTTTAGATGCTCATAACTTATGCTCACAACCTCTTTTTTTCGAGCAATTTTTTTTTATTTGGGATAAAATTTTGCACTCTTCGTAGTGGTGCAATTAGTTTCTGGTTTTGGTTCCTAGTTTTTCTAGAAATTTCAGATTCTCACATGTGTTGCTACTTCGTCCTCATTTTGGGAACTTTAGGAACTCATATCTTGCTCCTACGGTAACATTTTTGGGTGCAGTTTTTTTTGAAAGCACATAATTTTTCATGTACTTCGCAATGGTATGATCATATTGATCTCATCTTGTACCAAAAATTGTACTTGATTTTGTGGCCAAATTTGGCATTTGTATGTACCAAGATCAAAGACCAATTGACTATTTTTGGCAAGTGGCAACTATAAACACACTAAATATAAAGTGCTAAAATCAGATATTGCTTGGGGGGGTGTCATGATTGAGTAATTTGGGGGGGGGGGTAATCTTGCAGTTGTTGCTTGCATTCTTTTGTGTTCTTACAATGGGGAAATCTCAAATTGAACTTCTAAATCCACATAATTATGCTACATAGAGAAAATCGGTATGGTACTATCTCATGATGAAAGGTCTAATAGGTCATCTAAATGAAACCACTCAAAAACCTACTGATGCTAAAGAATTGGCAAGGTGGGAGATTGATCGTGAGAAAACACTTGGATGCATATGTTCATTAGTCTCATTTGATTTGCAATTTCATATTGAATCATGCAATACACCTAAAGAAGCTTGGGAGACTTTTGAAAAATTGTATGGTAAAACGTATAAGCTTAGGGGATATTAGATTGATAATGATTTCATGAATCTTGATCCAAATTTTTTTGACCACATCCAAGACTACATCTCCAAAGTTAAGCAACTAAGAACACAGTTGAAAGAATGTAGTATTGAAAAAGAGGATTTACAATTGATTCTAAATGTGTTATCGAAGATTGGTCCTAAGTATTTTGTATTTGTTTCTAGCTTTCATACATATCAAATTTCTATGGGAGCATCATATGTTGATCCTAAGTTTGATGTCTTTGCAAATCTCCTAATCCAAGAGGAAGCTAAGTTAATGAACATGGGTCTAATCAAGTCTTCCAAGTCACAAGCATTGGTGACAAGTGAGTCTAAGGGACAAAAAGAATCAGGGAATCTTTATAAGAAGAAAAAGAAGAAAAACAAGCACATAAAGAGATAGAATCCCTCAACCTCGAGAAAGGAGAAACATCTAAGAAGGAGAGGCCTTTTTGTGCATATTACAAGAAGGATGGACATGAAGAACATTATTGTTATAAGAAGGATATTGATGAGTTAAAAAATCTTCTAAAAAAGAATCAGATTGATTTGCCTTCTAGAATGTATGAATCTTCTTCTCCTTCTACTTCAAAACAGTCTAAAAATGACAAAGGTCAAATATCTACATCAGGATATAAAGGACAAGCTCTTTGTGCTCATTCAAGTCCAGGATCATGGAGATGGCTTCTAGATTCAGGAGCATCTCATCATATGGCATCTTCACAGCTTCATATTTTTCTACTCAGCCTTTGTACTATGTCTCCTATCTTGATGGGAAACAATACATACATGAGTGTACTTGGGAAGGTATCTATTAGCTTTCGGGAAAACACCTTTCAAGATGTTTTATGTGTTCCTCATTTGACGAACAATATTCTTTCCATATATCAAATTACACATGGTGGAGATGAGGAGAGAACTCAGTGGTTCACCCCATTCATTCATCATTTGAGACTTGAGACTAGAGAGATCATTCCTACCGGGTAGTTTGGATCATTCATCTCAGTTGTATACCTTTGGGAATTTTTCTTCTGATGGTGACATTATTCCTTCAGTTGTTGATCATATGAACAATGATTTAGAGGAGACATCTGGCTGCTTGAACTTGGGAGTTCTCACATCAGATCCAGTTCTTGAGTCATGCATATCATCTCCTCCATCTATTGTTGCTATTGATGATGCTTGTGTTGCTACAGTTTTGGCTCCTTGTGATTTAGTGCAACAGGATATACATTGTCTTCCAGATATGGCTACTTTGGATGGCTTCTTGACAGGTATTTCAGACTTGTTTGTGGAGTCCCATATTGCAGATTTGGGAGACATCATTGATAGCATTCATCTTCTCTTTGATGAAGATGATCCTTCTTCAATTGTTGTGAGGGAACACCTTGACCCTCTTGTTCATTCTCTATATGATCATTCTTTATAGATTGACGTGAGTGTGGATACTTTTGGACAACATTTGGAGGAGACTTCTTTGTCTTCAGAGGGGATATACGTTTCTTTGGATAGTCCTCTACATTCATCTCTACTAGATGCTGTATTGTCCTCTTTAGCAATGTGGCCTAGAACACCTGTTTCGAGTGTTTTAGCTTTCGGTATTGACATGGAGACACTTGAGCATGCTTTAGAGACATCATACATCATCCATATTCCTGACATTTTGCATACATCTGTGGTTTTGTTTTTTCCTAAGGGGAGGAATGTTGTTCAACAAGATTGGGTCATCTTCAACATTCAATGTCGAGCTTCTACCATCATTGCAGGAGACTCAACATTGATGGGGGGCTACCTTGTCTCTCTTCTACTTCTCACTTATGGGGGGATATTTTTTCCTCACATGGGGTTTTTACCTTCTCATTCTTCATTGAGAGCATTTCTATTTTGTATTTCATCTCTTTTTTGGGGAGGATTTTTGTCCCACTAGGTTTTCTCCCTTTCTCCATTTGTGAGAAATTTCTTTTGCATATGTACATGGGTACCTAACATGGCCTAGTAGCTGAGACCCATTCTTGCATCTTTGTTTCATTTGCATAATAATCTGCTACTCCCTAAGTTACACTTAAGGGGGGTGTTGGTGTAAATAAAGTCTTGTTCTTAGTTAATTCATTGCTATGGGACTTATTTACACATGTTAAGCTTCATTTAGTCATATGAAGGAATATTTCTTAGCTGCGTTAGTTGTCATTAGGTTGGTTATCTTATCCTTTAGAAAACTACCATTTGTCCTAGGTAAGTGTGATTGTTTGTCTCATGTCATATGATTAAGACACTTGTCATAATCCCATGACATCTGTATCTCAGCACTGCCAGGTGTTTAAGGGTCTCTCCTTAACAGAAGCAATCATCTCATACTATCGAATCAAGGACAGAATTATGCAGTTTCTATTCTTGTCATATTCTATTCTCTCTTTTTGTGCTTTCCATTTGGCCTTTAGGTCTTGACAACCATAGCCAATTCTAACAAAGATTAAGGGTTTCAAAAAGGGGGGGGGCAAAACAGGTCCTGTTTGTATAAAAAAAACAACATAGCACTTGAGGGGTCCCCCCTTTTTGATTAACTTTTTTTAGAATTTCAAAAATCCAAACGATGAGAAACTACCTAACACCATGTAGTTTATCCTCATTCTTTTGGATAATTTTTTCAACGAATATATAATATTTTATGAATTTTGAAAGTGGACATATGCTGAAGAGCTAAAATTTGAGCGTGCTCCCCCCTAATTTTTTTGAAAACTAATCAAATTTTTTTTTTTTTTCATCATGTGTAGAATGGAGTCTAGTTTAAAAAAATGTAATTTGTTTCATGTTTCGATGAATGAGTAAAAATCTATCCTAAAATTAGCACATGTTGGTTTTTGACCAAAAATGAAGTCATTCACAATAGAAGTTATGGATCAAAACCTTAACTGAATCAAAACAAAAAAGAATTATATATTTAGATA